>JAMZAV010005121.1:0-39768 GCA_024449915.1 Sweltsa coloradensis
CGGGGAAAAATTTTTTTCCCCCGGTTTTTCCTTTTTAAAAAACCCCGAATAAGTTTAAGGGGCTTGACTTTTTCTTGTGCAGGTGATCTTTTGGGTCCCACCATCCCTTTTGCTGCGGTCTGTATGTCGGAGGTGTTAAAAACAGCGCGGGGAGTTTAAAAGTAAAGGCATTGTAGACTTGTTTGTAGTAAAGGTTGTAAAGGGAAAATGTTGGACTGCTCATTGTACTGAATATTAACAGTTTGTGACTTCACATTTGCAATAAGAGTATGGGAATATAGGAAAAATAAATCCTAAAAATAAAAAAAATCCACAGCGAACGTAGTCCCACAAAACAACTTAATTTTTATTAATATAGTAGCTTTAAAATAAGCACGTACATGGGAGTACCAAAGATGGGGGAGCGAAGCAAAATTTAATAACAGATTGAGAAATTTATAAAAATTGAAAGTATTCTTGGTGGGGTCCCGGGGTTGAAGGAATCCCCCTTTGAATGAAACCAGCCAAACCCCCTTACATCACCCAGGGTCACCAAAATCCCTTTTTAAAGGGCAATGTCAAAAACCCAAAAAAGCATGTTTGGAATTTATCGCGAGAAGTGACAAAGTTCACATGGACGGCATGAAATACTGTATAGTGGGCTTCGCTCATAAAAATGTTTTTTAAATTTCCATAAAAAAATTTTTTGTGAAGCATAAAAGTCTGTAAGTTATGTAAGAAACATTTTAAAATTTAATTATCCATTAAAATTGGTAGTACTACAAGTTAAAAAAAAAAATAGTTTGGTTCATCAGTTGGGTTTTTGGGACGTGGCTGAATTTTGAACATAACAAATGAAGAATAACATACTTTCCATTTCCGTGAATATTTTTGCTTTTTTTATAGAATATATTTTTGGTATATGAGACTTGGTTTCGGTTAAAATTTTATTATATATTTTTTAAAATGTTTTATCATATTTAAAAAACAATAATCCCCAATGACCTCAAGTATCAATCGCAGATAATTACTAAATAAGACAATTTTTTAGATTTTTCTTGTTCGGTTGTTGTTGTTTTTTTTGAAAAGGTTATTGCTCATCATCAAAATGAGAGGGCTGATTCAGTTACGAGCTACGTGGGTGGGAAAAAAACCAAAACCCCAAAACACAATAAATCCCAAAATATTCCCCCCGGGCCCGCGTACGTCGCTCAGATACCTAACCCCTTTAAATTGGGGGTTAAAACTCTCTGACATCGAGACGAGCATTAAACGAGATAATGGGCGTTGTGCGGCTTTTGATCGAGTGGCCACCCCCCCCCCCCGCGCCTCGCCGGGGGCACGCGCCCCCCCGACTTCCCCCCCCCTCCCCCCGGCCCCCACATTTGAGCGAGTAAACGTTTTGATGATCGGAGGGGTAGTTACACTCGGATCCCGCAGCTCGGCAGGGATTTAATCAAACAAAAATTCTGTTTAAATGTCGGATCCTTTTTAAAATGCAGACAGGGTTTGAAAAAGTAGGACTAGTTGTTTCACGCCTTTGGTGATTGGTGAATGTTCTAATTTATTTTTAGACCCTTTGAAATAGAGCGTCTCATTCTGCCCTAAATTTTTGGGTTTTTGTAATAGGCAAAAATACAGGCAGAGAAGGCATTAGGGTTTTTGTAACAGAAGAATAATGTACCAGGGTTTTCGCCTTTTTGGGTAGAACAGGGGAGTTGAACCCGAACTACACTAAACCCCAAAACAAAAAAATTGGAAAATTAACCCTTAACTGTAAAACCCTATTTGTATTGAACGGAACCAAAACTAGAACAAAAACCAAACTCGAATCTGAGCTTTTTTCGTGTTCGGTCGACATTACAATTGGGTTTTCCCCAAATTTTTTCACAATTAACAGTGCGAGATAGAACCTAGCATTTTTTTCCCGACAAAATTTTAAAAAATTGGTGGTGTCTTGAAGATTTGAATGTGAGGGGGGACGGGCTTTAGCATGTCAATACCGTCATGAAGTAAATCCAATCAAAGCAGTCTTTAAACCCCCAAATTTAGAATGATGATGTGAAATATTTTGGATACTGATTTGGTATAAAATTTGGTTCAGCCAAAAAGTGGAAAGGTTATTCAAATTAATCTTCAAACCCTTTTCCCGGGGACCATATTCGCTATTCGTTGTGCCCCGTCCCCCCCCAAGCCTGTGCCCCGAAAATAAAAAATTTTTTTTTCAAAGTCCCTATTTGTGATGACGAAAAATATTATTACTTACATTCCATTTTTTCTAGCTTATGGAAATGTTTATTAACGATCATGATATTTTTTTTGTGCAAAATTTTCAACGAAAACTCTTGTTTGATATTGGGGGGGGGGGGGAGGGGGGAAAAAATATAGTCCTCCCCCCCTTTTGATTTCGCGGGGGGCAAGTGTACCCTCTGCCACCCGGCTATGTACCAAAATATTTTTAAATTACCAGTTGACTGGGGTTGGAGTGGGTTTAAACTTTAAAACAAATTTTTTCAGATTTACAAAATTCTAAATTTGATTAAATTTATTACTAAACAAGTGGAATTTTTTGGGTTTAATCATCGTTTGGTTTTATTGCATTTTTTTACTGCCCAAATTTGTATGACTCCCAGACTTTCTATTGATTTTGGGGATTAAAAATGTATATTCGAAAATTTTATAATTAAAAAACAATAATTAATTACATTAATTAACTTCATTTTTTTTTTATGCATATCCTAAAGAATAATTTTCTTTTATTTTTGTACTTTTTAAATTGGGATTTAAAACTTATAAAAGGGGTTACAAGAACGAAAGTTTGAGCACAGGCCCAAACATTTGGATTCTTTGGGGTTTTTAAAGAAAAGTCAACATAAAATCTTCATTGACCCAATCCCAAAAACAGACAGAAGTCCGATGAATTGTTTTTGGTGAAAACATTGTTCACTAATGCTTTTTAGTAAAAATTTGTAGTATTGCTCTTTTGATTGACCTAGAAGAAACGAAAATTTTTCTCGTTTAAACGTTTAAAAAATTCTCTTAAATTACATGAACTTCTGTTTAGCATTTTGTTTTTTTAGGGAGAGAAAAAATACCGAAAATTTTAACTGAAAAAAACAAAATACAGGGCTGTATTTCTTTCATTAAAAAAAAATATTTTAAAATAATTATTATTTTCAGCAAAATACAGATTTTTTTCTCCACAAAAAACCTGATATACCCGGGTGGCAAAAGTTACGACAAAACATTGGTACTTGCTCCGAGATTGCTTAGGGTTTTTCAGTGGTATGATGATTATTTCAAAATTTTTATATATTTACTTTAATCAATGTCCTGGGATAAACCCTTTAAAAAAATGAAACCTGCCCCAAACAATTAATGTACTTCCTTTTTCCTACGGATACCCGCCACAATCAGGCTAGTAATCCGTGTTTAATAATCATTTATAGGCATTGGGAAAAACCCCACCGTTTAAAATTATTATCTTAATCCTATATTACAAGATTATTTTTGTTTAACTTCGATAAACTGCAGTTTAGGATAAATAATCCTTACATGAATGTTAGATTTAAGTTAAACAAAAAGTAGGCCTACAACAAACAAAGAATAAAACGTCCCGAATCCGAATATCACATTCATTTTATAAAGTGTAAATCGATTGAATATGGGTTCTTCTAGCGTTACTCGTTATCGTATTCGAGAGTATACGATTAAGAATAAATAATATTATATTTCAGCAATATGACTAAAAAATCTTAGACGCTCAGTTAGACCTTCAGTTGTAGTCTTACCGTTTCAAAGGGCAAACCAGAATTTAAACATTATAATATTGATATTTAGAAATTTTTCAATTTTTTAATCCGTATACGCGATGAAAAAACAAAAATGTTTTGCATTTTGGGGGGTATATTATAACTACCTAAAACTAGAGGCGAGCTCTGGCAGTCGTCATTGTGGAACTCCCCTTGACGACCCCCAAAGACAACAAAGACTAAAGACGAGCAACCCGACGAAGGGAACCCCCTTTCCGCGGCTGGTTTTGTCTACGAAGGGGTTTTTTCCCCGGTCCAGTCCACATTTCTAAGTAAAAAAAGGGGTGATGCATCATAAGAATGTTACGGCCCTTTAAAACCCAAAAAAATCAAACCCATCGTTAAAAAAAAATGTTAATATTAAAGGTTGGGAAAATCGAAAATTATTGCTAGTGAGCGGTAAAGATGATACATATCTAATTCAGTTTCAGTTTTTTCCCACAAAAGAGCATTTTCTCTTTTCCAGCTTTTCAACAAAAATAAATCGGGTGTTGCAATCCGTTAATAATGATTTTTAAAAAAAGAATTTCTGGGTTTTTTCAATTCCCTTCGATTAATCGTATTTTACGAAACAATTAATTACCCTCCCAGATAAAGCTTGATAAGCAAAACTTGTATGATTGCTCAATTTTCTGTTCGAATAAAGCATTGTATGAAAAAATTAATTACACTCAATAAAACCCTTGTTAAACTGAAGTTAATGCGCCCTTTGAAAAATTTTTTTTTTTAAAATCGACTTCCTCTTAGGTGAGGGCTGAATGGGGGGAGATGAGAGGGCGATGGGGGGTATAAACAGGGGCCGCTTCTCGCTACTCAAACCTTCCTTGGGGTGACCCGTGTTCTTGTTCTCGTCTTTAAGCGAATCTGTCCGAAAGCAGCAAGAGGGGTTTGGTGTTGAGTCTAGTAGTGTCTTTGGGGTTGTGGGGGGGCTCAAGGTAAAATACTTGCTTAACATTGTGTAAACCTTTTTTGCGATTTGGAAACCCAAAATTTCCAAAATGAATTCGTAATTTTTGGTTTTTACCCCAACTATTTATTTGCGGGCAACCGAATCAGTTTCGATTGTTTTTCAACCCCCCATTTTTTTTGGAGGTGGGAATGTTTTTGTGTATGTTTTTGGTGTGTTGTGTTTTTGGTGTTGTGGGATAGACTAAAATATAAATAATTTATTGAGTTTCTCATTTGAATTTTTTTTAGTCTACCCCCCCAGAAGCCATAACTGATTTTCCCTGGGAGACTTATTTTTAAAGCCAACCAAGCCAACCGTGTTGGCGCCGACGCCAGCGACGAGCAAACAGTGATCAACCAGAGACCAGTATAGATCTATTGAAGCAAGATTAATTTGAGTATTTAAAACTTATTTGTTTATTTATAATCAAATTGGAATTCAAATTCAGTATTTCCTCTTTTTAACCTTCTGAGTTGATGTCATGCAAAAGGGGGTAGTTTTTTTTTACCACATAATCTATAGCATAATAATACACTTAACAGACCGTTAAAAAATTATATTTTGTAACTGTGATTTTACACGAATTTTTCAAAAATGTTTATCCAGAAATTTGCGAAAATTGGCGTTTTGGGAAATTTCTTAAATCGGCTTTAACCTGTTTCTTTTTTGTTCTATCTGATACTGGAGCATCGTACCAATCTAAAATGGCCCTTTATAATATCGTGTCTTGAAACTGTGCACAAATATACACTAAATACGCAAAAATATGCATTCCAAAATCACACCCATTCTTGGTAATCAGCATATTTTTACCGAACCACTTGCCCAAATTACAAAACAAAAATAGAGGATTTACAGAAAAGGCTGTAGAGTACGTCAATAATTGCCATTTTTTAAACTAGGAAAACGCTAAAGTCCCGCCGCGTTGATGGATGAGCTTTTTAAAGTTTTTAGTTTGCGTGGGATATCTTTACTTTTGCAAGTGCTTTGTTTTGTTGTCTACGCATTGTAGGTGATTGTTGTCAAGTTTCTATTGTTTCTTGTCAATTGGTTTATTATTTACCGTAAAAACTTATATTAAAAGCTTTATTTCTATGGATTCTGGCTAACTTTTTCAACTTTTCTTTCAAAAGGTACTACATCATCAAAACCCTTAAATGTCCATGTATAATATGAACGTTAAAGCCCACCCGTTTGGTCAGAATTGGCCAAACGGTACGAAAATACGCACAAAAAATCAAAAAATTTATATTAAAAGCTCTATTTCTTTTAGATTTTGGCTTACTTTTTCAACTTTTTCTTCAAAATGTACTACATCACCATAACCTTAATGTCCATGTATAAAAATGAACGTTGTAGCCTAACCCGTTTGGTCAGAATTGGCCCCAAAAGGCACGAAAATATCGCACAAAAAATCGAAAAAAAAATCATAAAAGTACGATATTTTGAAAAATTTTTTCTTGGGGTTTGTACCCAAAAACGGGGGAAAAGCCCTAATTTCCCGAGATTTCAAGGTCCGGGCAAATTTCCACAAGATCGCATTTGCCGTTTGCCCTTAGAGAGAAAACAAACAGAGGGGAAAAAAAAACAACAAAAAAAAAAAAAAAACACCCGAGCAAAATTTTTTTTGGGGGTCATGAAATTAAAAGTCTTCGCTTCCCCTCGCTACGCTACCCCTTTAAAAATCCTCCAAGGCCCACGGGGCATAAAGATCGTCCCCATGTTATTTTTTTTTGGGAGATTTTTGTCGAGGGGCCTGCTGGGAAAAATCCCAAAATTTTTGACAAAAAATACGGAAAATTTTTGGACCCAAAAAATTTACCTTGTTATTTCAAAATTTTCATAACTAGTTACCCTTTTAATAAAATATTTTTATTTATTTTAGCGGGTGAATTTTCCAAAATTTGACAAAACGTCACAAGTTGTACGTCTCGGTCCGGTAGTCGGGATGGGGGTTTCATTTTAAGGTGTCACAGGCTTTTAAGCATAATCTTGGAGATGAAACGGACATGGGTGAGGGGTTTTGCGGGAAAAGAGACCGTTTTGGAGGGGGCCTCAAAATTTTCCGCTCAAAATTTTTTTAATTTTGTCCCCCCAAAATAGCAACCTTATTTTTTAGACGAGGCGTGGGATTTTTTGTACTGCAGAAAGGGTTTGAGGGGGGAGCGAGAGGGGGGGTTTTCACAAAAATTCCCCAAGGTCCCCACTGGATCAAAATCACCTTTCACGAGCTGGCTTAAAATGAGTGTCTTTCCGTCAAAAGGGTTTTTTTACTTCACAAAATTTTTTTTGGTATTGAGTTTTTACTTACCCAACAATAATGGGGAAAAAAACCAAAAATAATTCAATTAATTTTTAAAGTTTTTGTTCTATCCCAATTTTCCCCTTATTCTTTTTTTGGAAATGAGGGTTTTGCAAAAAAAGGGGGAACTTTAGAAACTTTTGAAATAAGTATAAATGTTATTATTTTTTATTCTAAATTCCCAGGCTAGACCATCAACAAAAAAATTTTTTCAGTAAATGTGACGCGATTTGGGGTTCGACTCCAGAACAATCTGACCCCACAGGATAACACCATTTCAACTGCTATAACCTGGGCCCCCGGGTAAGTTTCCCCGGCCCAGGACACAAGTTTTTTTATTATTGCTATCACTGCTTTTTTAAAATATGCTACAACAAATATACAATAATAAATCAGTACTACAGTAATAAAAATCAGGATTTACCCCAAACCTAAAAAAAAACTTCATTTTAAGATTCCCGGTTTGGGTGAGGGGTTTCAGAACCCGAGACCTCCCGAATCAGTCAAGCCATTGACCAAAAAATTTGTCGGGATATTACATACATTGGCTTTAACTTCCCCTTTTTTTTCCGGGGGCAAACCCATTGTTGTACCCTTTCCAAAAGATAAATTTGGCCACAAAAATGTGAAAGGGGTATGGGGGGACACCTAGTCCCGTGTAGTCAGTGGTATCACCAAAAATAATTTATGGGTAAACGCTCTTTTCCTGGGTAACAAAGGCACTTTTGGGGAAACAATGGGGGGTCTGGGGGGGGGTTTGGGCCCCCCCAGTTGTTTAGGGTGCGAAGCGCACAGCCCCGGGAAAAAATTTTCCCGTTTCAAAGTGTGATAGGAGTATTTTGACAATTTTTTTTTAAAAAAACCTTAAAAAAAATATATGAAAAAATTGCAAAATAAAAAAAATGAAATCAACATTAATTTTTTAAAGGGAAAAAAATTTAAATTTTCAAAAAAAAAGGTTGCGCCCCCCCTCCCCCCCTCTGACCAAATCCGCCCCCCCGTAGTTACCCCACGATTATATTAAGTAGTTTTAAAAAAGAAAAATATTTTTAGGTTTCACGTCACGCGGGCACGCGCACATCATTTTATACTGCTTTCAGTCCCGGGTGTTATAACCTTTTTTATTATTCCCTTTCGTTTGCTAGGACGACCCCAAAACCCCAAAGCCACCTTTTTAAACATTCCTAAGAAGTAAAAACGAGGGCCCTCGAATCCACATCAGAACTCAAAAAAATTCTGCCTACACGGAAATCAAACCCTGGCCCTTTTTCTGCTTTGGGAAAGCAAAAGCCTCAACCCACACGACCAAAGAGTTCATACTTTTACGTTGTTAAAAAACCAATACAGAAAAACTTGTGATGAATAAAATTTGGGAAAACAGTTTTTTTAACTACAAATTTGGGTTTTAATAATGATAGCAAAAATATAGTCCCGTTGTTTGGATGCTCACCGCTCTCTTTTAAAGTTTATCGAGAACGTTCTCTTTGTTTATCGGGGGTTTTGAGACTTTTAAAATGCAGGGTTTTTATGATGGAAAATAATGTCTCACTCTTCCCCCAAACCCCCCCAATGTGCCCGATAGCGGTGGACCCTATTGTGAGTGAGTGTGTCACACGCTTTTTCCCTCGCTTGCGCCCCGTGTGGGGCTGTTCATTTTCGCCGACAAAGACCAACTTTGAAATGCGTTGTGGGGGGTTGGGGGGGGGAGGGGGCAAATGTGAAAGGGTGAAAAGTGAATAAAGGGTTTAAAAAGAAAACTTTTTAGTTTCAAAAGGGTGTTAGTATTATTTTGTGTTGAATTTCAACCCGTTCGGCCAAATCGCGGGAAATTTTGAAATTGTCGGATTGTCGTATGTTTTACTTCACCCCTTTTTAAACCAATTTTTCCCCCGGGAAATTTTTTTGGTACTCAAACAAACGAATGTGTGGCCATGAAAAAACCCCCCCCCATTTCAAGACACCAAAATTTGAGCCCAAGCATTCATTAAAAATAAAAATTAAAATTCATTAATTGTATATTTTTTTTTTAACTGAAAACCAAAATGTAACAAATCAATCCTAAGTGATCATTTTACCCCCCCTTCCCCCAAAAATCAGCTAGAGATTCGTGGCCCTTGCATAAAAAGGTTAATACGGTTTTAAATATCAAAACCTATTGTGTGATATTATCACCTGAAAAAATTAATGGGATTCCCTCAGTTTTAATTTGCAACAAAAGGGGGTTTTATTTATTTGGAAAAAAGGGCGCGTCAACCGTTAGGGAAAAAAACTCATAACACATGTTTTGAAACTTTGTTTTTTTTTTTGTAGTAGGTAAGTATAGTAGTAGTGTTTTCAGGGGCGTATCCAGGGGGCGGGGGGGGGTTTGGGGTTGAACCCCCCCCCCCTCCCCCCCCCCAAAAAAAAAAAAAAAACGAGGGGAATCGATTGAAAAAAAATATAAGGAGGGGGGGCAACCTAACTATATATTTACATAGGAAATTAAAATTACTTAAAAAGTCAGATTTGGGGCACAAAAAGAAATTTTATGTTCGCCAAAAGCACTTTAGGTTGTATTGCCCTCTAAAAAGTTTTTAGAGGCGTTGAAAATGCCCAAAATTTACGAGAAAAAATTGAAAGGCCCCCGGGGCGGCGGGGGCTTCGCCCCAGCCCCCTTTCCCTGTTTGGAAATATTGACCCCCCCCCCCCCCCCCCAATTGGCCCATTTATGGATAAAACACTAGTGTTCTTTATTTCCCTTAGCCTATATTGCTATTTTCATAGTCAAAACAAAATATGGTAGGCCTACATCAAGTACTTGGATTTAAATGCAAGTACAAAAATTTTAAACAAAAAAGCACAATAATTTAAATTTCCCCAAAACCCAACCACGCAAAACGTACAAGTCACGACATTTTAAATACTTGTGAAATTTGTTATTTTTTTTAAAAGGGGTAATTTTTTAGTATTCGAAAAACAAATGTTTATTTTTTCCCAAAATTTTTCCCTTGTAAGTATCATGTTTTTATAAAATTTAAATAAGTTAAAATTTTTTTGTTTTTAGATTTTTTTCCCAATTTTTTGCAGATTGACAATTGGGACTAAGTAAGTTCCAGCTGAAATGCGGGAAGACGCAAATTTCGCATGATATAAAATATTTTTATTAAAAATAAAAAAACATGTGTAACCCCTTTGTTTCCAAAATTTTTACCCTGTCTGTCTGGGTTTCCCGCGGTTAAAGGGTATATTTTCTTTTTTGTTTACTTTCTTTTTTTGCCCCCCTTGATTCCCCGTTTTAAAAGTCAGAAAAATTTTTATCGTTTGTAAAAAAATAACCCTTTAAAAACTTTGTTCGGAAATTTTTGAACCTTTTTTCCCCCATAGGTTTAAATCCCGGTCATTCAAAACCCAAAAAAAAATTATCAAAAAAATGTCCCAAAACAAAGAACCCAAACTAAGATAGAGCAAGTTTTTAAAAAAACAAAAATTTTCATTTTAAGTTGATTTAAAGTAAAACTTAAAAAATTTCTAATGACGATGACGTGGCCCAAAAAAAAAACTACAGAATGTGTCCCTCGATCCCCATTTATGTCATCCGTATGTTGGTTATAAATTGCATGGCACAATAAACAATATTCACCAAAAAAACAATGATGGCCGGTTTTTTTGGGGTAAAAACGTAAAAAAAGTAAATCTTGTCAGGCATACATTGTGGGAGCCCAGCTTTAAAACACGAAAGCATGGCCTTGAAAAATAATATCTTACTATTTTCAAGAGAAATCCTTGCTTTCTGGAGGGGGGGGGGGACAGCTGGGATAATTTATTGCGTTACCACGTCGTTCCCTTAAAGGCACAAAAAAAAACCAAGATTGGGTATTTTCATGTGTTATGAGGATTTTGCTCATGCGAATACAGTTTTTTTACCAAAGATCCCCTTTTAGATTTTTTTCACGTGAAATACCTTTTTAAAGTTCTGTTTTTTTTGGGGGTAGTGCCCCCAATTTCACCATTTGTTTTTATTTTATCACACTTACTATCACACCCCCTAAAAAAAATATAACTACCAAAAAGGGTGGGAAATTTATGACGCCGTCTCCCCTTTTTTCTCATTTGGTAAGAGAAACCGCCCCGACCCGGCCCCGGGCAGCGGGAGACCGGCCGGGGGTTTTATTCCCCGTGGAGAAAAATTTTAATTCAATATTTTAAGATATTTTTTTATTTACAGTCGTGTAAATTAAAAACAGAACGAAACCCCAAAATGGAAAAACTAATTTTTTCTTTCCCCTTTTTAAAAAGGCCTTGGGGCAATTGATCCGAGACTTTTTGACGTGGATACTCCAATTCGCGCAAAAAAAAAACGCGCGGATAGAACCGAAGATCCGGGTTTTGGGCTCCAAAAAGGGGTAATTTTTTAAAAATTTTTCCCCTTTTTCTGTTATAATTTGACACGTATCATATACTAGGGTAACAAAGATTTTCGTTCCGTTTTAAAGCTATAAAAATAAATATGTTTTACATCATGTGCGAGGGTAATTTTCCCAATTGAACTGATGGAAACCCTTGCCGATCATACTATAAATTTTGCAAATTTTTCCCTTTGAAATTTTTATCGTATGCACGATTATGATTATGCTGTGTACGTTTTTTATTGGGGTAAACGTGAAAAATAAAAGGGTTTATTCAAGCTTTAAAAGCTTACCCCAAATAACATAATGTCTTACTGTTGCCGTTGGGGTTTATAGCAAACAGTAACATGTTTATGCATTGAGTTTTGTTCTGCATTTGCTGAACAGTTTTAAATCTGTGGCCCGAAATTTTATTTTGAACATTTAAAAAACCATCCTGTTCCCCTTTAAAAAGTCGTACGGGCCCGAGTGCGCCCCTTGCGGGGCCCGAAAAGGCCCAAATAGCGGCAAAACAGCATTTCTTTGTTCAGTAGTTTTTTCGGGAACTACTCACACGATTTTTGGGAAATTTTTTTTTTTTATTTTAAGAAAAATGTTGAAATTTTGGACTTTTTGTGATGTACATTTTCCATAAAAAGTTTTGGGAATTTTTTTTTAAAGCTTTTTAAAATTTAAGGTTTAAAAATTTAAAATTGTCCCCAAATTTGCAATTTTTTTTAAGCCCCTTTTTTTTTCCCAATTTTGAAAATTTGACATCACACAAGTTTTTGTAATTTTATCGTGAAAATTTAGAAAAAAAAAATTTTGCCGATATGAAAATTTTGGGCCGAGTTCCAACTGGAAAAAGCGGGGACCCTGCACGCGCGTATTATAGCTCTTTCCCGTGCAGCCTTAAAGCCGGGAAAAAACCCTGTTTTTTCCCCGTGGAAAAAAGCAAGGGGGTTTTCAAAACCCTCGGGGTCGAGTGTAAACCCCCAAGGATTCGAAACCCCGTTTTAAAAGGCTTTAAATTCCTTTTTCAAAATAAAAAAATTTTTAATAGTATGATAGTATAGAATTGTTTCCCTTAAAGGGTCCCTTTCCCCCCCAAAAGGAAAAATTTTGTAAAAGGAATTAGGCAACCAATTTTTTTCCCCGTCTCCAGAAAAACCGGGGCGTTTTGCCAAAAATTTTTTTTAACCCAAAAAATTTTTTTTCTTAAATGTATTAATTTTTTTTGGTTAGAATTTTCTATATATTTTCAAGTTAAAAAAACAAGTATTAAACCTTCCCCCCACTTTCTATGTTTGTTTTTTTTACCCCTCTTTTCCCTCGACTAACAAGACGATTTTTTGTGAGGGGCCCCCATAAATTAAAATTTTTTGGAATATATTTTTATTTTAAGGGGATATATGGTTTAATAAAATTAACGCCTCTACCTCAAAACCCAAAAAATTTTTTTTAGGGGGGGTGTTTAATTTTTCCCGTAGGAGTAAAAAATTTTAAAATAATGTAAAAAATTGAACCCAAAAAAAAAAAACAATTTTAACATACCCCTATTCTTTGGGCAAATTTTTTTGAAAACAATGATTGGCCACACCATAATATTCCATAAAAGTTGGGTAAACTTGTGAATAAAGGTAAAAGATCGAATGGTCTGATGAAAATTACATAACATTATATTAGGTTCAACCTATTCTATATTGTTATATTCAAGCCTCTTCTTGGGAATATCCTAGAATATTTTCATTCGTTTTTTTTTGCCAAAAACTACGTATCTACATAAAAACCACAAGTTGTTTTATATTTTATTTGGAAATTTGGACATTTTTTTTAGTTTAATGGGTCGAGATCATCTGCAACATTTATTCAATGACTTAGAAAACGAGTTCGTAACGTATTGCTGGAATAATTTGTGAAAAAGAAGTGGTCACAAGATACATTTACATATATAAACCAATTAAAAAACTTGAAAAGTAACATATACCAATCACATTTTCATGTGGTCAAATTTGAATATTAAAATTAATATGCAGACATGTAGCTCTAATACCTTTCAATTTGGTGTTTTATAGATGGCATTTGACTGCACTTTTTAACCCCACCAACTCTTTAATTTTCAAAATTGTTACCAATGCTTTTAAAAAGAATTCACTCATCATTTTGCACCATCATCATCTTCACAACAATGTTCATAACCATTTATTTCCTTTGTTTAATGTCATATTCAACATAGCCTATGTACTATGAATTGAATACGTCACTGTCCTTTATATTATGCTAACAATGTGTATTTTTCACTTTCAGGAAACATTGATCGACAGGCTCGTTTGGCAGTGTAAGTATTTCACACGGTATAATACGCTAATAAAAGCTAGCGAGAGATTAATTAAAGCAAATTTTTTAATCAAACTCTGCAAGTTATTCTACGTAAATGTCCCTATTTCAGGTTTGGTGCTGGACAAGGCTTGTTGAACGAGCAGCCTGATGCCATGAGAGTCAGCCGTGATGAACAAACGCGTAAGTCAAGATTCTAGCAGTTATGTAATATTCCATTGGAATTATTCTTATTTTTAAATTATTAAACTTCCATATTTTTGCAATCTGTGCAATTTGTGAAATGTGAATGGTATAAAAGTTCATGTACCGTATAACTAAATCTGATGGATTTCATAATACATATGTGTGGTGCTTCTAGCATCCTACCCCTGACGTTGGTAGACAATTATTTATTTTAGAGGTGAAAATATTCCACTACTAGGAAAACGCTTAAGTCCCGCCGCGTTGTTGGATGAGCGTAATTGGTGCATTGAGCTGCATTGTGTTACGCGGATTTTCTGTTGTTCTGTGAAAAAATCATTACTTAGTCGAAGATTTTTTTTAAATTAAATTAAATTAAATTAAAAATTAACTTAATTTTTTTAATAAATCGTAATTTTTACGTAACTTTAAAAAAAGAAAAAAATCGTAAAATTGCAATTTTCATAATAAATAATTATTCGATTGCGCTCAAATTTTACACGAGTATATTAATTCATGAAATTAAGGTTCTATAAAAAAATCATTACAATAGGATAAAGCATGTAGGTGTTATATGTTAAAGAATTGTTTTAAAAAAGAAAAAACCCGTAAAATTTCGATTTTCATGAGAAATAATTTTTCGATTACTCTCAAATTTCACACGAATATCTTAATTCATAAAATTAAGGTTCTGTTAAAAAATCATTACAATCGGATATAGCATGTAAGTGTTATAAGTCGAAGAATTTTTTTAAAAATCGAAAAAAACGTAAAATTGCGTGTTGTGGATAAGAAAAATTTCCCGATTGCGCGCAAAAACGTGGCAGTTCTAAGTTCAGAGATTTCAAAGGCCTCCATAAAATTTCATCGCAATCGGAGTATCGGTTTAGCCGGAATCGTGTTAACAAACACACAAAAATACAGAAAAAAAAAAAAAAAAACATTCCGGATTTTTTTCTCCAGTGTAGTGAAATGGAATCTTCGCTTCGCTCGCTTCGCTCGCTACGCTCGCTACGCTCATCCAATTATATTCGGTAGTATTTTTAACTACACAATAAATTAATGAAATTTGATCATTAATTAAAATCCGATTAAAAATCACTACTGTTTGTATTTGGGATGCAAATTACGGAAAATAGTTCTAACCAATCTATGCAAAACCTACAAGGCACTTCTCGATTTTGTGTATTGCGTTATGTGTGAAATTACTACTATTGGCAGTTGTTCTTCCTGTAACCGCACGTGAATATCTCAAAATCTGTTATAGGTAAAATAGAATTTTAGTATGAGTGATGTAATTTAAATTAAAGGCATTACCTCAGTAAAGTCTCGATTGGCCAACTAGTAAATGTATAGTAGTATGTAGTAGACGGAAGTTTGCTTATTCATGATGATATTTGTTGCTTAACGGCTCTTAATGCACTAAGGCTATTTGAGACGAATACACAATCCTATTTCTTATGCGGGATACGAACCCACGTCCTCGGGAAGCCATACGTTTCGTATGTGCCACCGCCGACAACTCTACTTGTTCATAATAATATGTTTTGTGACCTTAATGTCCCTAGATGTCCCTAAAATCCCGTCTTTAATTAAACCGTTTTCGTTAATTTTCTACCCCTTTGTCATGTGAGAATGATTAAGCGAGCGAAGCGAGCGTTTCCATTTGACTCTGCCGGAATAATTAGTCACTGTTTTTTTTTTGTTTTTTTTTGTTTGTTTGTTTTTGTTTTTTTTGTATGTCTCGCCATAACGTTCTAACGGAGGCTCGGATCGAGTTGAAATTTTGACCATCCGCAAGCTTCGTTCTCGATTGAATGCCATTAGTTTTTGGCAAAATCGTTCAAAAAGTTAAAAAGTTACATTAAAGTTATCGAAAGTTTTTTTTCAAACTAACCGGCGACAAAATCTGAGATGGCCAAATCATTTAGAATGTCCGTCCGGTCACGAATATGTTAATTTATTTTGATCCGATAAGGAGTGTAGATGGAAATTACATTAAACAACAAAAGTAACGTTGCCATGGCAACGAAAAGACGCGCGAAGTTTCTAATGCACTGCCACCTAGAAGAAATCAAAATACTTTCGAGAAAGCAGTCTATTATTTGTCACCAAAGAGTTTAAATAGTTTTTTCCCAAGGAGTCAAAAGGTCCTCTAGATGGCGGTGGATTTTATCCACAAAGTAAAGGTTTACACACGGGTTTACCCAAATACCTTGGCAATAATAAATAATACTGGAAACGCGAACGTCGTAAATTTTTAAATTTAAAAAAATGTGCAATGTGGGTCTAGCTATAGCACGTGCTCGCTTATCAACGCGTCCAACTGAGCGTTTTCCTAGTATTTTATTAAGCGAGCGAAGCGAGCGTTTCCATTTGACTCTGCCGGAAAAATTAGTCACTGTTTTTTTTTGTTTGTTTTTTGTTTGTATGTCTCGCGATAACGTTCGAACGGAGGCTCGGATCGAGTTGAAATTTTCACCATCCGCAAGCTTTGTTCTCGATTGAATGCCATTAGTTTTGTGGCAAAATCGTTTAAAAAGTTAAAAGTTACATTAAAGTTAATCGAAAGTTTTTTTTTCAAACTCAACGGCGACAAAATCTGAGATAGCCAAATCATTTAGAATGTCCGTCCGGTCACGAATATGTTAATTTTATTTTGATCCGATAAGTAGTGTAGATGGAAATTACATTATAACAAAAGTAACGTTGCCATGGCAACGAAAAGACGCGCGAAGTTTCTAATGCACTGCCACCTAGAAGTAATCAAAATACTTTCGAGGAAGCAGTCTATTATTTGTCAACAAAGAGTTTAAATCAAGGAGTTTAAATAGTTTTCCCAAGGAGTCATGGTCCTCTAGATGGCGGTGGATTTTAAAGTAAAGATTTAAACACGGGTTTACCCAAATACCTTGGCAATAATAAATAATACTGGAAACGCGAACGTCGTAAATTTTTAAATTTAAAAAAATGTGCAATGTGGGTCTAGCTTAGCACGTGCTCGCTTATCAACGCGTCCAAATGAGCGTTTCTAGTATTTTTTGCTATATTCAAAACTATACAAATGTTTTTCTTATATCCACCCATTCATTATCATACCAGCTTATTTTCACTGAATTGAGAACCCAAATCCCAAATCACATTTCTTATTGAAGGTATTTGCCCCTGGAACCTAACTCAGATTTACCAGCTAATTGACTATTTTTCCCATGTTAAGGAACTAGAATGTTAGTTTGCTAGTTAAATGCGAAACTACTATTTCAAAAGGTAATCACTCCATTGTTAATGTTTATCTCACTAAAATTGTTGTTCTGTGTCTTTCAGATGAGACGGTGCGTGAAAAAAGACGCAGATAGTAAGTATTGTGTTTTTTCATTTGTGTTCATCCTATCCTACGCCACATAGTTGGTTTCAAAGGATTCGTAGCCTTGTTCAGTGTAATATTTAAATTAAGTAAATTTTTATTTAAAATTATTTCCATATAGCATACAAAATTTGAAATTTTTTAAATTTTATTTATTTGTTTTGTTTTTAATTTATTGAAATGGATATTAAATTTATATACAATATTTTAAATATCGATTTCAAAACAGCGCCGAAATAGATCAGTTATAATATATCAAATACGACCAACTCTTTGTTTGGCTAGCAGAGAATTGCAGACACTTTTGTATTTATATAATTATTGTGAAGATTCTCCAAAAAAGGTGTCACCACTATCACATTTAATGACGAACATTTTTTTTTTTTGAATTTTGCTACACATTAAAATGTTTCATTTTTGTCAATATGCTAGATAAAGTATTAAATAATTTGAGAGGTGTTCCAGTGCTAAATTCATTTAGACGTATTTGTAATTAATTATCTATAATTAAATATGATTTATGTTTTGTTCCAGCTGTTTCAGTAATCCCGGAATTTGTGGACGAAGGAGCGTTCTTAGAACCCCCGAAGTTTAGAAGAGGACGAAGTAATATTGTGTTCCTTGGCAAACTTAACAAAGAATGTAAATGAATAACAATAAAATGCTTCTTTGACCGACTATGTTGTATTGTTCTTTACTAGGTGCAGAACGCCTTCTGTAGGGCGCTGGTCCTTCAGATTCGTTAAGAGAGAATCGCCTTGCTGGTCCTTCAGATAAACTCAACCTCATATCCCCTCAATGTTTCTCATAACGAGATAACGAGCAGTAACAACAATACAGAGGGACACGGCGATTCTGATAACAATGCCATATCTAAGTCTTTCTCTATCTTTATAAATATCAGACCTGTGGTTTCTTTGACAAGCTTTGACCTATGTAGGAGACAAGTTTAAAATGTAGAAATGTCTGTTTTATAGACACTTGCACATACCCTTCCTAAACAATATTTTAAAGATTCAAGTTATGAGCAGAAAATTAAAGTTCAAAATGTGTGCAGTGTACCAGAACGCATGGGAAATTCTCTGGATTTCGTTATGATTACTGATGAAACTATTTCAATATTTTTTTATTTATTTATTAACTTTTTGTCCTATTGGCACGGGGAATTTTTTTTTTTATAATAAAAAAAAATGTATAACCAGATTAAAATTTCAAAGTTGATGTACATTGTAATGGGCGTGGGGTCTGAAATGGTTAAATAGACACTTAACGTTGTACAAAAAGCTGAACCGAGCTCATCAAACCATCAAAAATCCACGATCCAACCTCCTGGACACATTCGTTCAGGTCCGAGCTAATCCAGCACTAATGAAGTGCAAACACGTGGTGAATGCACCACACTGACTGACCCTGGTTTGAACTCGGTGAACCATCGGGAGAGAGCTAGCCGGCGGTGCACGATTAGAGTCGCGCTATCACACAAGCGGTGCACAAGCTATTTGTTTATCGGCGTCATACGGGCGCGTGCCCATTCATTAGGCGATAAACAAAACAATTATATGGTGAGGTGAGGTGAGGTGATTAGCATTGCTGGATTTACAGATGGGTTAGTTTAGGTTTTAGAACGGAAATTTAAATTCGCCAGTTACCATCTGTTATAAGTTGACAAGAAATTCATCCTATAATTTTGGATTTGGATTTGGTTATAAATGTGTAAAGAAGTATAATATTTTGTTACATTCTGACTTTTGCGTAATCAACAAGTTGTTGAAACATACACTTATAACCGGTGTTCGTAAGATTAACCCAGATAAATTTTAATTTATAATAATATAACCAAATACACTGAAATATAACCTCGGTCACTTACTTAAAATTTATTTGGTTTGCCAAGATCGTGTTTTCGGTTGTTCCCATTTGATAAACATGGTAAATTTAACATTATGTTTATTTGCGAAGATCTTCTTTTGAGGTTCCCCGAAAGTAAAGTACTCTATTTTAGTACTCACAGTTTTGTGGCGTAATGATAGTTTGTGAAACATTTCCAAGGATTATTTAAAAATTAAATCCTTGAAATAACAATTATGAGTGAGAATCAACTGGGACATAACCTTTACTCATTTTTAAAAAATGTCATTAGTCGGTTGATTAAACGAGGGAGCGGAGCGACCGAGTGTCTCCATTCAACTCAAACGGCTCTCATTCTGTGATTCTGTATGCCTGTCTATCTATCTGTCTGTCTGTCTATACGTCGAAAATCAGGCGAACCGCTGAACAGATTTCGCTGAAATTTTAAACAGACATCCGGTACGAGTTTACTTAGAACTGTTAACAAAATCAGCTAGATCCATTGCGATTTAATCCTTCAATAAATAAAAATGTAATTTTTAAAAATATCGATAACATTTGTTTAGTAGCAGCTAGCGTTACGAGAACTGCCTGGTTGGCATGGCATAGTGGTAAGCATTTAGCCTACCGCACGGAAGGTTGAGGTGCGATGCCCATTGGTTAGAACTTTTTTTATATTTTTATACCCACATATTATTTTTGAGGGGTGTTAAATGGGAAATAAAAATTAGGTGATTTTGTTTTATCTTGGAAATTTGTTAATGTTTCACACTAATACGTTTCGAACACGATTCGCATTTTGAAAATTTAAATTACTAGGAAAACGCCAAAGTCGTTGTTAAACGAGTGAGTGAGCCAAGTGTTGAGTACCCGGGAACATCCCATTTCCTCCCATATACCCAAGGCTGGATCTAGCCCAGTATGGGGAATGATACCGGGTACTATATACACATGGCGCTCACTCACTCGTTTAACAACGACTTTGGCGTTTCCCTAGTGTAAAGTTGATTTTATGGAAATAAATTTAGAAATTAAATAACCTATCTTGGCCGGGTATCATACCTGGGTGGGGTGTCCCGATTTTGGGTCGGATCTATGATGCGATTTAACAATCATTTAGTTTAGTCGAAAACCGACAGTGTTGGCTCGAGCGTTAAAAGCGCTTGACTCTGATTCGGGAGGTCTCTGGTTCAAATCCCGTCGAGACCGGCAATCCTGACTGAAGTTTTTTCCCGAGGTTTTCCTCAGTCATTAATGCAAATGCAAGGGATTGAGTCCTCGGACATCCCTTCTCAATTGACCAATCCGCAACATACCTAGTTTGACACCTGAAGATCGGGGCATGAATTGCGCCCTCGGCAGGCTTCCCACAAAAATTATTATCATATAGGCCTCCGAAGTAGCCGCGCGCCGCGCCACCGTCGATCCCTAGCGGCACCCGAGAGGAGTTTAGAAGGTGACACGATTTGAAAATGGCTGGTGTAAACCATAGGATCGTGCTACATTGATGCACATAAATGTTACTTTGCGCACTTTTTTAGTGGTTTGTTGGAAAAGGAGAGCTGCTATACGAACATTAACACTTAAATAAAGGAAAATAATGTAGATTTGTACGAAAATAATAGTAGCTTTATTATTTGTTAACTTGTTGTACTTTCCCGCCAAGGTTGCTAGAATGCGGCAAGTGCACGGTACGCTCTTTAACCCAGGACCAAAATCAATATAATATTATTAAAATTATTGAATAAATAATGCATAGATCCTTATCAATAATAACACATACAAAATTACACGATTCTAAACATAAAGGGACAAATAAGACGACTGATACAGAGTGAAAAGAAATGTTCGAGCAGGCCTACAATTAGATGCATGAATAATATTTGCAGATGGCTATTCTGATTTTTGAAGGAGATTTGGTTCATTACAATAATAAGTACGGGATGCAGGTCATACAACACTCGAGACTTCATACAGGAAGTTGTCGGAACAAAAACCGTCACCAGCAATCCTGACGAAAAGTTTTGTTTTGTCAATATGATGAATGCTAGGTAATGAGTCACTTAAATTAATTGCTCTAGTCTTTGGGACATTCCTTTCTCAAGGATGACGTTAAATTGGGGTAGGACAGGACAAGTTGCCGCCCCCTCCCCCTATCGAATTTCGAAAAATAATGTACGATACAATACATTGCTTGTACAGTACATTGTGCAAGTTTGTGCACAAAAGAGTTAACTTATTTCAAGAGATATACTCAAATTAATTCGGGGGGGGGGGGGGTGCTATCTTGAAGGAGTCAACCCATATAGTTAATTTGATACCGTTTCAATAGGGGACATTAATGCATCGTTTGTTTGTAAACACAAACATTCATTAATGCAAACGTATTTTCAAAGATGCACTCAAATTACTTGACGAAACCTTCACAAATCTGTTGTAATACATTTCAATTGTGAAACATATTTAGTGCATTGTCAGTGAATGTTTTGCATATAGGCTAATAATATCTACTATCTTTATAATGCACTAAATTTTGTGATTTTACTAATCAAATTCAAGGCGTGAACATTAGTGCATAATTAACCTAAGTTAGGCCTAATGGAATGCTGAAAAAATGCCTTTTGTGCACACTTCATAAACATAAATTACTTCTTATGGCGTAAACAGAAGGGTGGAAGGGGGTTATTATGGGGGAGGGTGGTTATGAAACTTATGAGCACGGCTATGTTATTGGTGTCACTCAAAAAGGCTAAATTTTCTTAACCCATAAAAAAGTAAGTTTAACTTATAAACTATTGCTTATGTCAGTAAAATGGGGGGGGGGGATGAGAGTCACCCCACCCATGTGTAGGTATGTGTAATGTATGTAGGCCTATCTGGGCATTATGTGTCCACTGTCCAGTCTAAATTATATGTAATGTCAATAAGGCTTTGCATATCATGATCTCTAATAATTATTGTCGATGAAGGTTTTAATGTATTGTTCATGAATCATGACTTGCGATTTTAGACCTACATTTGTAGGCCTACCCTGAAATCCTAGGTTTCACTAAAATAATGTAGCCTAATTATAGTATGATTAGTACTCAGGACATGTCTGTACTTGAATCAAACGCCTAGTAGAATAGTTAGGCCTATACCTCTTGTATTAGTATAGTAGGCCCTTTATAAAAATTTAAGTTTACTCCATCCAGTCTTCTAAACCCGTCTACTTCATCTGTTAATTCGAAGGACCAGTTGATAAATGCTTAGGGTTTTGCTTGCTCTCGGTATCAGTCACCACATCTAACAACACAACAAATACATCTACTTGCTAATTGTACCATCTTGTACAAAGCTAGCGATTAATTTGTTGCCTCGCGCGTTTAAATCCGCATCTTTACCAGCCATTTCCCCGTAGCACGAGTCACCTTCCCCAGTTGACACACTTCTGCCGCTAGGGCTGCGCCACAGTCTACTTCGGAGGCCTATTGCCGATGGCCTCTTGTATCGACGCATCGTCTGCAAGCAAGGAACCACCTCTCTCCTCATAGAATGTCGTATAAAAACGCGTGTGAAAAGCGTGGCTTAGTCATGATTGTGCCCACTATACTCTCTGCTAAGATGGAGGCGATTGCCGAGCGTTCAATTGGGTGTTACGGCGCTTTAATTGACGGCATCATCAGGGGAAGAACAGACGCTCGTTAACCCGGTGAGTGGGGGGGGGGGAGGGAGGGGGATGAGTAATCCACATTCTCTCTCGCTCACAATCACGCAATCTAGCCACTTACTGGTAGCCACGGGTGTTGTCGTGATAACATCGCCATCACCATCAGTAGGTGGAAATATTATTGTTATTATCGTTTGCATAAATGGTGGGAACTGAATGGGAAAATTTAGTGAAAATGTAGGAAAACGTATTCAACTCTCAACTATTTTTCCACTGTTCACTCAATTTCATAAAAAAAATCGTTAACATCGATTTTCCATACCGTATATCCAATTAGTGTTCTCGTTCATTTTTAAATGCACAACTTTTAAGAAATAAATTAATATTTATTGGATGCGTGATCGAATCCTGTACAATTTCCCTTGGACATTTTCTCCAAAATATCCTAAATTCTCTAAAGTCAAAGTTATTAAATTTCAAGTACTATAAAGAAGTAGTAGTTAATTATATTTTCACGACATAAACATATAACATTCTTTTTGATTTTTACTGTGGAATTAAACCTGTTATAAAGTGCAATGTATGCCCCTCTTCAGTTGAACAGGTATATTGCGGATAGGACAAACTGTGAAGGGATGTCCAAGTGCTGTTTAAGAGGACTCAATTCTACAAAAAAAAAAAAATTCAGTGAGGATTGCCGGTCTCGTCGGGAATTGAACCCGTGACCTTCCGAATCAGAGTCGTGCTTAACGCTCGAGCCCAACACTGTCGGTAAAGACAATTGATTATTTTTTTCCTCAATTTCATTAATTCGTTAAACACTCACGTAAGTGTAATTGATTTGAAAAAAATTGAAATTGAATTTAAATTGGAAAATAAAGTTTAAAGCGTGGTCGCTCACCTATCTTCTACCAGAATAAATGTTTGCGTTTTCTACGTTGTTTGCTGTAATCCGCCTCCAATGCAAATCCTCCCCGCTTTGAGTGCCACCCTATACCCTAAATCCATCCCGTTGTTACCTAACCCATCATCTGTTTATTAAGTCAATCAAGTCACCCAATTGGCAATTGCCTGTACATTATCAACTACCCTAACAACAGCGGCCGAGCGATGACTCGCCCCAAGAGTAGGGAGGGGGGGGGGGGGACTCATTAACATGACAGACCCTCGATCGTATTCCTTCACGGGTAATTAAACTATTAATACAGCTCGTGTGCCTAGCGTGGAACAGCATACGTGTGGGAAACAGTAACTATTCATTAGATGAAGTGGACGGGCTGAGTAAACTGATAGTTTAGCTATTGTCTTGGGCGATGAGGCTCGTATTGATTTCGATTATGGAGGTCGAGGGCTTGAATCTAGCCGGTTGGGTTACTGGAAGTAAATGATGCGATATTATTAGCCTTTTATCGTTGATGTAATTTGAAGTTATTATGTTTCCTATCAGTATGAGAAAAAACAACAGAAAGAAAATGTCCTACGATACAGAAAAATAACTTTCCATATTTTTTCCAACAATCTTATGCTTACTTTATATTTATCTTGATTAATAAATTAGGCTGCTTGGCTAACGCTTTTTCCAGTCGCGTTGGTGGATGAGCATTTATGGTTTATTATCGGTCCTAATATCACGAAAATATCGTAATTTGATCGATAAAAAATCGTAAAAGTACGATTTCTATGATTTTTTTTCTTTAAATGTCTCTAAAATCATAACATATAATTTCAGTGATTTTAAACGTTCCCATAAAATTTCATCAAAGTTGTAGTAGCCGTTTTCCCGGTCGCTGGCCAAATATCACTAAAAAAATATCTAATTAAAAATCGAAAAAAATCGTAAAAGTGCGATAATTATAAGAAATGTTAGATGGATTGCACCCAAAAACGTGTCAAGTCTAAGTTCAGAGATTTCGAAGGTCCCCTCAAATTTTCATCAAGATCACATATGCCGTTTGCTCGGTAGAGCGCAAACAATCAGACAAACTTAGAAGGAAAAAAAACGAGCCCATTTTTTGTGGGGTCAGTGAAATTGAAGTCTTCGCTTCGCTTATCCAATTACTGTTTTAATTTGGTGATTGTTTGGTATTTAATTCTGACCGATCGGTTGGGACCAAGGTCTGCTAAATCTCTTAGCGGACTCGCGAGTAACCTGGATCCGACGTGGATGTTTAGAGGACCTTGGTTGAGTGTAAGGTGAGATTCTTTAATGAATTAGGTTCGTAGGATTATGTTTATATTGAAGTAAGATCAATGTTCGAAAATATGTGTGTGTCCCAACCGGGGATTGAACACGGGTCCTCCGCCTTAACGTAGCGACCAAGTAAGCTATCAGGCCACTGGGTACATATAATCTTTATGTATTTCTTATTGTTTAACTTTTAGAATTTATGATGATAGGTTGATTTATATTTTTTCACGACATAACTTAATATATTTAAAATATATTATACAATTTTGTTTTAAAAATCAATTTATAAAGGAGAACACAATTTGTTTATAATATTTTATTAGTTGGCTTTGTTCTTAAGGCTATTCGACCGCGCTTTTCTATTTTCTCAAATATGCTACCAAGTTAAAATATAGTGAATGGTTTTGAAACCTGGCTCTATTAGAAAACCAAAACTTTTTTTCTTCAAATATTTCTGTTTGTGCACACGCAAATATTGCCTCTTCAAAATAATTTCTAACTTCAATTCGCCCAAACCATTCAACGTAGGTAGTTGTGTTTTTGTGACGTTAATTTTCAACTGGTTTTCTAGAGTCTGACTGAGATTTTTTTTCTTTTTTTGCAATTGTGTTTCCTGCGAATTTTTTCGTTTGGCGGTATTTTGTACCGATTTGTACCGCTAAAACATGCTCAATTAAAACATTAAAATTATTTGGATACTCTTAAATTGTAATATAAATTTATCCATACCATGTTAACATTTTTTATGTAATTTAATGTGAGACAGACCAGACAGTGTATGCATTTTTTCTTCAGCTGCATCATCAAATGCAATTGAAAATTCTGTGCTTGTATTTTATTATTGTTAATAAAATAATAATGTTATTGTAAAATGTCAATAGTTTGAACGTGTATTATATCCTAAGAAATAAGTTAATTGCTCATCTAAAGTCCCACTCGCTTAGTAACCCAGTTACGGTCGTCTCCCTTCCCTCCACCCTCCTAGATCGCTTAGCTTGGACACCAGTAATGAGCAGTGATGCGATAGCTGACTTACAGACTCTCGCTCGCTAATTCCTCGTCTTCATTATCCCCCCCTGCACAAGAAGAGAGCTCGGCCGTTTATTGCAGACGCGCCGATAACAGATCGTCTCGATTAGTCTTTCTGCAAAAACGGCCACATCGATCAACGAACCAGGGTCGACGATGCTGACCTTAGTGCTTTTCATGCCAGGGTGTATTCAGTTTCAGGATAGGATTTTTTCGGATTTTACACGATTCTCTCTAACTCGTTCGGGTAAACTGCAGTTTTGCTCCTTAATTCTACCCGTGCTGCACTTATCACTTTTATGTATTTATTTATTTTACAATTTTATCAATTATCTACACAAATGCTGATTATGCAACTGCTGTTGGTGCATCTTGTCTTTGGCAAGTTTGCGAAATAAATAACTTTTAAAAGTTGCTTCATAACGAGAAAATAAAACAAGTCAACTTTCTGTTTCTTCAAGAAAGACTTCAAAAAAATTAATGTATAAGTTGTTTTAAAAGCCAGCAGTAAAAAAGTCGTAATTAATGTTTAAGGTATGTTCATATGCTCGGAATTTCGAAAAAAGCTCATGAACTGTAAAAAAAGTTAACTTTTCTGTTTCAGACAGTGAAACGTAAATATAGGATTGTGTTCGACGGGAGTTTGACATCGTAAGAACTTTTTACAGGAACCTCAAATTCGTTCAAGTTCCACATAAAAGTAACTTTTAAGTTCTTGCGTCGGAAAAGGAACCCGCGTTTAGTCACCCTGTCAAGGAATTAAAAAGAGAACAACAATAGTTAAATAAAAATATAAATTCGTATTTGGAGTCTACCTACTCAGTCACAGAACAGATATTCAGTGAGGAACTTTAAATTTAAAGTAGACCATGCCAGCTCTGTAGCGCCGACACCATCGACGAGCGAACAATGACCAACTAGAGACCGGCATATATAAGTAGGAAACACCGATCAATCAAGTTGGACACGATTCCACCCGCGGACAGCGCAATTCATTCCAAGCACTAACTTTCTATATTTCAAAACGCTTCTAATTGCTAAGGTTGTGAATCAAATTGAGAAAAAATCAGTTATAAAATGCTCTTTAAACCCATCTCTAAAGATGACGAGGGGGTCTATTCACTAATGACAACAGTTGATCGACAGCGACAAGCGACAATAGTCGACCGAATCGGCAACTTTAGTGACAATAGTCACGCATATGACTGGAGCTATATAAACTTATAAGCTGTGTATTGCCAACAATTACACATTTAATTATTTTTAATGCCGTTTCCCAAATATTACGACATACATCAATAATGTATAATTAATTACTATTTGAATTGGTATGATAAAAATTCAAGGTGTTACTTCTCACTTGTTCTTCTCACAAAAAAGTTCTCGTTTCGGTCGACTATTGTCGCTGTCACTTTTTGTAACTAGCCCCCTAGTTCGCTCTTGGTATGTCAGCATTAGTATTGGACAAAGACAAGAAATCGATTACGTGGAATAACGTCCTCCGCATACGTGTGGTCGCGCGTATTCCGTCCCCATACCGGACACATGTCCCTACCGCCCCCTCGTCCCTCCCGCCACTTATTTATTCAGTAAACCAAGACACAAACTTATAAATAGATTAGAGCCGATTAGTATACACACTGCTCACCGGTGTCTGCAGCGCCAGTGAGCATATCAAGTGTCTCGCCGTGTGGGAGGCCCGTCCGTGACGTCACGATCACCTGGCGCGTGACTCCCCCGCGCACGTGGCAGTCACGTGACCAGCCGAGCCGCCATCTTGTCCACTCTCTCATGCCCTATGCCCACCTAACGGACGTTTTATTGCCGATGTCTTTTGTTTTATCATCGGTTATGACTGGGTGGTAATAAAGGGGGGAAGGGGCGTGGGAAGAGGATTTCGTGTCTGTCAAAAATGAGGATTATTTTTACATTGAATATAACCACAATATGGGGAGCTCAACCCTCACCTTCTATTGTTACCCTTATTTTATTGGGTCGACTCAAATTCCCCTCTTTCCTTCCCTTGGCTAATATTATTTAAACCATCCACTTTATAACACCCTCCCCACAGCCCCATTATGGAACGATATTCTTTACCCCTGGAGGATAATCCGTCATAGATGCTTCAACTGGGTCGAAACACACATTTAAAATATTTACATATAATATACCGATATTTAAGTTACATTCTTATCTTTATAAATTTTAACAGGAGATAATTCAGGGCTATAGCCCGAGCCATAGTATGTTAACGTTTACCCTGTGAATGAATAACATCTGTTGTTTTGTACGTTGTATTACAAGTATTTTTTTATTACTATTCTAGTCGGCCGTACTTACTTATAAATCCAAATACTATTCAAATCGAATCGTTCTCTTAATAATGCACGAGTATACAAAACATGGTTCACATACTTAAACTTGTACGGCCAGAATTCTCGACAGCGTAAATCGCCCATTTGGGAACCCCCCGTGGTTCTATATCTATAAAATAACAATCTAAATTAATCACAACTTAAATAATCACAAATTAGTAGCCCATTTTGTTACGTCAAACTTCTCAAGTAGACATTTATTTAAATCGTTATATGGCTATTATGATGATGATCCTTGAGCTAAAGTTGGTCTTTAAAATGCATTGTCCGATTGTAACTATTGTCATAAGCAATTCCAAAGATATAATGTCTGATAAAGGTTAGTGCATTTAAATGAACCTCCCCTCTTACCCTTCATTCAATATTTAGCTCACAAAAAGTGCCACCAGTTTAAATCGTGTTTTGTGTTTTTGTGGCGTTAAGTCTCTCGGTTGTTAATTTACTGCCCAAGTACAGTCTTGAATAGTTTCAACTGTGGCCCATAGAATACTGTGTATAGGGGTGCATGTGCCATAACAAAATCCTCTTAGCTTTATGAGAAAATGTAAAAAAAAGTGCCCAAATGAGTGGATTCTATTGTGTGGAGTGGTTAGGGCAAGCGGGGTAACCTAGAGCGCGTGCGCGTCAGGCGGGTCACGTGTTCGGCGCATGCGCGCTGACCAGAGACAATGAGGGAGTCCCCACAACGCGCCACTTCAAGTTGCAACTGTAAACCGGGGATGGTTCGTGACGTATGGATTAGATTACGTATGATTGGTATTGACGGGGTGAGTGATGTGTTTAAATCGCGTACGGTCGAGTTTTGACGGGCTTGACAGTTTCAGATAGGGGTGACTGCTGGTAACAGGTCAATTATTATTCTCGGCTAATTAACCATTCACTTAGCATTTTAATGTGCTAAGCTCTATTGTTATAAATGAGCTATTCAAATTGGAAAGTTGCTTGATGTGGTTAATGTGTGAACTGACTAAAATTGACATTGATTGTTACAATAATAAAGCAACGACCATGACAAAAAACTACCCTTTGTAGTACAGAGAAATCTCCCGGTAAAGGATTGTGTAACGAAGACAAGTAGATGCAGCAGACAACTGAAAATGGTTTTACAATTGGTGTCGGATCAAAATATTCCAATTTGTCTCTCAATTTGTCAGTTTAAAAAGACTTAGCAATACCTATAACATCAATAAGGCTATATTTTAAATAAAGACTTTAAAGGCCTGTTTCACGATGAAACATTAATAGGCCCTAAAGGTAAACGATTTAAGCAAATTGACAGATTAGGAAACAATTGACGACTAGTGATTTACCCGCCCCCTGACGTCACGAAGCAACGTGGCGGAATGATGTGGGATAGATCCTCATTCAGCAAGATGACGCCTGCTGAACGGCGCAACACTTATCACGCTCTAACTTTTATTCTATTCATAATTTGGAAAAAAACCTTTGGAATAATACGTAGTAAACACATAATTCCTTCTAAAAGTCATGATCTCGAATTTTTAGACACAGCCGTTAACTTGTTATATCGATGTACGTATTATACATGGAAAAAAATATTTAAAATTATAAGTTTCGTCAACTTCTATTTGACAAATAACTTTCAATCGGATTTCAACAAGACCTCATTCAAAGTATGCATCTGACTCTTAAGACAAGAAATAAATTAACTTTCTAGATAGAAAGTGCACTGAACGAAAATTCACAGCAGAGACTTATATGCAAGGTGTGTGTTTTCATAACAAATACGCACTTTTGATGTGCGGGTGAGCCGTGAAAAACTACACTCTGCATATTACTCTATGCTGTAATTTTTCGTTCAGTGCACTTTCTATCTAGAAAGTTGATTTATTTCTTTGTTAAATAGTCTGATGCATGTTTAAAAAGATATCATGTCGAAATCCGAACAGTTGTTTTTTTGTCAATTGAAGATGAGAAAAGTTATAATCTTTGATATTTTTTATCATGTATAAATCGTACATCGATATACCAAATTTACGGATGTGTCTAAAAATTCGAGATAATCACTATGAGAAGAAATGATATGTTTGCTACATACTATTCTAAAGGTTTTGACCAAATGTCGAATGGAAACAAAGTTAGAGCGTGATAAGTGTTGCGCCGTTCAACAGGCCTCAACTTGCGAAATGACGATTTATCCCACCTTCTCGTCACGTGACTTAGCGCTCCGCCCATCACCAGTCGTCAATTAAAAGTAAAACAACAACTTATTTAATAAAGAGTATTATTTAGGTTTTATTAAATTATTAACTTGCATGATATTGATATTTATAAATAATTGACATAACATGTCCTCACTAAATCTTAGATACTTGTCTAAACACCTCGTAAACACTCACAAGGCTTCATTTACCGTAAACTTAAATTTGTACTATGGTGATGCATCTACTTTTACACTTATTGATACTTTTACGCAAGTTCATTGTACACATTATTTCTCAGAAATTACTGTTGTGCGTAATGAAAGATAATACACTCTTATTTATTGGGCTATTGAGGTTGGACTTTTTCTCAGCATGTGTATAAATTTTCTCAAATTTATTATAGAAAGAAATATTTTAAAAAATCTGTTGCATTCGACTCTTTCAACAAACAAAAAACAAAGACTATGTATTAACTTGACTTTTTAATTACTTTCTGACCTTACTCCTAAAGAAATCCGACTAAAAGGCATCTAACACCAGACCCACAAGCTTTATGAATTCATTGAAACAAGATCCTTAATTTAAACAGATTTGCCTAAGCTTTCAATTGGTCAATCTTCATTTGCATATGTTCCATTCAATCACCCTCTGCTTATAGGGGTGCCCTTATTCATCCCCCCACTTGACTCCACTCATTACCATATTGTCAAAAGACTTTTCATACAATTTAAAGGTTAAAATAAAAATTCTCGAAAAAATCGTCACCAGTTTAATTGGAGTCGCCGGAAGTAATGCTTTAATCCTGCGCGTGTGCCCGTGAGAGGCTGCGCACACTTAGCGCAACGGACGCGTGATTGCGCACGTGTTGCTGGACTGCGATGACCGGCGCACGTGGTCAGAACGTCGGGTGGGGAGATAACTCACTGGGGTGGGACCACCTACAGGTTGGCCGGACACCCAGATGAACGATGACAATACTAGCGTGATTTATTTGTACTATTATACGTTCTATCTATCCAGTTCATTTAAACTTATTGACAAAGGAAGTTATACACAATGGAAAAAATAATAAACGGTACTTAAAAAATGACCACAATCTTTTTTTGAAAATCAGCTATTTATGCTAAAACTGAAGCGAAAGATCTGTGACAAAAGTACATAATTTATTTTATGCAATTGAGATCAATATTTTATTATTTCTACAAAAATTATGTCGATTAGGAATATAAGGGAAGTTACAAATTTTGAAAGCAAATAACAAAATAGAAATAGTACAAGATAACGGTGGATTTATTTGTACAATTTTATATTAATCAACACATTTCATTTAACTGATTGATAAAGGAAGGTAAACAAAATTTACAAATAAATATAATACAAAGTTGGATCTACTTCAAATATGAACAAGATTCTAAGAAGAAGAAGCTTTTATGTTAAAATTAATATATTAAAGTATATATTTTATACATTTGACGATCGTACATTAATTATTTATTTTATTATTATTAAAACAAAAGGGTAACTAGATTTGGAATTCTAATATTTGGCAAGTTTAACGTAATATAGATAAACATAAAAATGAGAATTAAAACAGTAAAAGATAACATGAAACTAAGAAATCACAAAAAAAGAACCAAAATAAAACAATCCCTCAGCCCTTTAAATTGGCACAATAATATTACTTCATATTTCTTTGCTCTTTGGTACAACATATCCATTTAGAACATAATTTTGAATAGAAATAATAAGTTCCTTTTAAACGGCGATGATTTTTTTGTGTGGAAACATCCTGGAAAATTTTACTCGTAATACATCTTTTAAAAAACAGTCTTGAACACAGTATTGCAACATAATATACAGTATTTTATTAACCCTGTTGATTTGGATGAGAATGTAAAAATAATGTTTATATTAAAATAATAGTTTGAAGCTTATAATTTTACGTGTGCCAAAACAACATTGAAATGTAACAATTAAAAGGAACACTCAAATATTTACTTAACTACTGTAGTTCATTGTTGTGTCTGCATCTATGTTATTAGATTTTTGTTGTCCATTGTAAATCAGTTTTTATAACTGAATAGGATAGACGTTAAATAATAAATAAATAAATAAATAAATAAATAAATAAATACATAAATAAATAAATACATAAATAAATAAATATTATATCAATATCAATGTTTAAATATATGTAACACATTTTGAAACATAAAATCAGATCAAAGTGTTTGATTAATGTTCTTTTTATATGTTACGGCGGAAAAGGTAGTGTGACCTGGAAATTGGAAGGCACCACATACCAACTTCGCCCCATTCTTTCAATAGTAAAAGAAGGGACACTGAGCTTGGCCCAACTCAAATGCGCTAACCCAGGTGTTGATAATTTCTGCTGAACGGATGGTTATATCATAACCAAATTGTGCATGGATGTTATTAAAGTACTTTTATATTGATATCTGCATTGGTTGCAAAACGTAAGCCTTAAAGATCCATTGCGAGACATAAGTCCAAAACGAGAAAAATGGGAAATCCAAAACATGGATTCCAATTCTAAAAAATTCCAACCAAACCGTTTATCTTACGATAAAACGAAATAAACCTACGCGTTCACATTGATTTAAATGTTGATATCCAATATGCAAATTATATTCAATTAATTGAGGAATACGATTACTGGATAGCATAGATGTATGCTTTATTAACGTTAGTGTGGAAATTGATAACGGTGTTATGAACAGTTTACCCGAAAACAAAAACAGAAAGCTGCGCGTCTAAACTCGTCTCCGCGCCAGCCTCAGCGACTCCTCTTAAAATTTTAGGTAACTTACTTTTGTCTGTTTGTCTAAGGAACAACTTCAGTAATGGTTGCAGAAATAAATCATGACCTGACGAGATACGATCTCACGTGCAAGATTTGTAGACCCTTCTAGATTCTAGAATGTTTCAGTGAAAATGGTGGAGGTGCCGGGTACGGGCTTAGAATAAATTCGAGTTTTCCTGTAAGATCTGCGCTGTACCTCCGAAAAGTCACAGAAAAATATTGTGTCTAACCAAGACTAGTCTTAAACAAGTGCCCCATCCCGAGGTACGAATACGTAGACTGTGAAATGCTTCTAATCACAGATAGGTCAAGCGCACCAGCGGGCCAGCGGGTAGGAGGGAGGGGGGGGGGGGGGGGGGAAACTCTTTACTTTTTTCAAATGAAGCTTGAGTTACCATCATTCAAATTATCTTCGCCAAGTAGAAGATCGTATATTGTTATGTATTAAAATGTTTTTTTCCTAGATCCTCATGATCATGCTTCTCGAACATTATGACTCCGCTTTAATTGTAATAACTAGTTTGTACACTTTAATTTCATAACTAGTATTCCCGGCATATAACTGTGATACTGTGTAGATTTGTTTCTATACTTTTATTTTATAACACAGTCAAAATAACAATCATTAATTTATTCAAGAACGTTCTTATATTTGTGTATTTTTCAGTAGAAGTTCTCTTACAAAATACTAGCTGATTTATGTCCCTAATATAAGTACACGCACGGGGACGGAAGATTAAAAAAGGGAGCGCAACAACTAAGTCAACAGATTGTCGAAGAACTCGAATAAAATCGTTTTAATTCACTTTTTTGGTGGAGGTGCCGGGTACGGAAAATTGAAAAAAATAGTGAGCACATTGACCAACTTTATCCAACCAAGTTGTGTTTGTGTTACATTATTGTTCTGCTTAAGGCGAAAATAAGTTTTCCAAAATAACTATCTAACAGTAGTTTGGGAGTATGGACACCATAAATAGTATTTTGAAAAGATATATTGCCTTGATTAAATGTTTGCGTTTTCCGGTGTACGCTGAGGGTATTTGTAACGGAAAATTAAAAAAATCGTACAACGCAAGATTTTAAAGATACACATTTAAAAATAGGTATCACATTTCCTAGACACGGTCGGGTAAGTATAAACTATGGTAAAAATATCAGCTATTCAACTCGTATACTTTTTTATAAATAAAGCCAAAAACATTATTTAAAAATACACAATATTACGAGTAGCCTACGTATGGACTTTTTTGCGTATGGACTTTTTTTCAAAAATAGTTTTGGTCTCTGTCATTACTCCAAAACAACTGTTTTTATAGTTGTTTTAGAACACATATTTTCGTGACTGCAGTCTTAAAACTAAATAATAATTTAATAAATATAATAAAGTAGGCCTGCCATGCACTGTAAATTTCAACACAAAAACAGAATATTTTGGTCAAGTTTTTCAACAGTCAATATGGAATAGCATTCTAGTGTAAGACCAGTCAACAATTAAAATATCAGAGACAGAATAATTACGAAAAACTCATATTTTTAACGAGTGTTTAAACCAACCGGATTGTACACCGATGCGGGCTGCTTTACACCCCAACGCTTTCATAACAACATTTATTTAGCAAACAAAAAAGTCAATCAACTAAAAACAATAATTTTTATTTCATCAAATAAAAATGATTTTATCAGAAATACAGCACAAACGTTCTGATTCGTATCGCTCGAACGTTCAGTGTTTTTGTCAGTGTTTTCATTGAGCTCGATGTGGTTCGCTTTTAATAAAATGCGAATAGATGTTTGATGTGATTTGACGCCGCAATATGTGATACGATGAAGTGAAATGTCACAACACAATACGAGGAAGTTATCAAATCAAATTGTAACTGTTTCGGAATAAAAATGTATGTTTCAATGATACAGTATTGTAAACGCACATACATACATACAACAAGGGATTGCAGCAGAACTATATTGTATACTATGTACATTACACACACAGTATTATATGAAATAAATACATTTATATTATTATATTATATGGAATTCGAATTTAACATCTCCGTTTTAAAAATACACATTTTTGTATGGAAATCAATCCACAAAAGTTCATCTCGGCGGGGTATCAAACCCAGTTTTTCAAGTTGATGTTTTGTAAATGCATATGTATAAAAATATGAGTTGAAAATGGTAACATTGGCAGATAGGCTATGTAAAATAATTGAATTTTTATCCATATAGCTTCTTACTAATCTTTTGTTGGACTATATATTTTGAAAAGATGAAAGCATAGATTAGAGTTAAACTAAATACCAAGGGTAACTCAAAACGGTTTGTGGCTAATTTTAATTTTTATATCACACGTTTTCATAATAATTATATGAGAATTACAAACAATGTTGTCCCTACTTTGAGGTTATACAAAATAATTCTCATTAATTTTGAGCATGGTCAAATTAAATAACAGGAGGCAGAAGGTGAGAAGTTGCAAATTGTTGTAGTTGTAAAACTAAAGCGAGAATATACAATTTAAGGATATACTTAATCAGTACACATTTTATTGGTAAGGAAAGGTTAGTTAAATATTTCCTTAGTGATATTAAAGAATAATTGATTTTTCAATTATTATAAGAAATTAGGTTCGATTTGTTGTAGGTCTACTGACAAGTTAATAATTAGAAAATCATAACATTTTCGAGCTACTGATTAAAAATAAATGAGGCAACACAATTGAGAAAAAATTATATAAACCAAACTCAAAACAAATTGTTTTTAATGAAAAAAATTAAAATTAGTAACAAAATGAGGTACACATCTATTTACTTTTTATTAACTTTCTGCCTGTCAACCGCGGATGATCCTAATGTATTTCCTCCACGTATGTCAGGTAGGGGGGGGGGGGTGACTTTCACCATCTGCCTCGCGTGTGCGCGTGCGCGCGCGTACGTCGAGCAGATATCCTTATCACGGTCGTCACGCGCCGAGCGCATCTCACCAGCAGCTGGCCACAGTTCACGCTCCGCCTACAATATTCGAGATTACACTTCTTATCGAGTATTCCAAACATAAGTGTGTACTACATGTTAATATTATCTATTAACGGGCCACCTCACTCGAAAAGAATGCTAATGGTTTCTAACGATAACTCCGTACTAAAAAATCAACAACAATAATAATATTTTTGCGACTTTGTCCCGTTGGGTAGTGTTGTATTGCGGATTAGTCAACTTCAGTCACCCCTATACTGATAAGTCGGTAATTAGCTATGCAATACGAATACACCTGTTCCTCGATACTGTGTTGTTCACAGATAGTTAAACGTAGTGGGGGGAGTCCCCCCTCCCCCCCCCCCCCTCCCCACCTCTTCCACACTCTTCCACACTCTACATTTCCCCTTTATGATAAACCTAAACCCAATTTTATTTTATTATATTCAGTGATAATTACTTATAAACCCCTTTATTATAAATAAAAAAGTATAAACATATCATCCCCCCTCCTTATACATTGCTACTTTCACGTTTTAACATACTTAAACTTTATTTTCTAGAATATGTCGTGTCTCTGTGTATAGCCCAAGCTCTCATTCCAACCCCTTTTCAGGGGTTCCTCACTATTATAGAGCAGGAAAATTGTATATATTATATATTTGATGGATTTTTAGCTATACCACGTATTTATTTTGAAATGTATGCGCTGTCAGCATTACAGTTATCATTGTCAAAGCGAATCTTATCAAATTGTCAGCATATTATACATAAAAAACAAATACGAGGTCTACCCAAAAATATAATAATTTATTATTTAAAAATGACATATACCTAACCTATAAGCACGAAAACCTCAGAAAAAGCGTCTATAGCTGATGAAAGAAACCGGGGATTTGGAAGGCATTTCCAAATTTAGCCCTACTTTCCTCATGTAAACGAAAGCATATGTTATAATATATTCCATATAAATTTCCATATACATCTTTCAAAATGAACATGAATACAGAGGCGTTTGGGGGCTTGAGATTATGAATGTGGAACTATTAAATCCGATCTCGAAACGTAATGGATCAAACCCGAGCCGAGACAAGATCAACAAAAGCTCCCTCCAATCTATTAGGAGTGAGAGAGAGAGAGAGAGAGAGAGAGAGATGTGTGCTCCAACTTTCTGTCAACTCCCAATTTAACCTCATCTCTACGCTAATCACAAAGAGGGTTCTATGTGAATTGTTTCGGATAATTCCCTTGTGTTTCACTAATTATCGTTTGATTCTGTGATCTCTATCAGCCAGCGAGCTATCTCCCCCCCCCCCCCCCCCCCCACCCCCCCTCCTGGCTGCGACAGACTCGCCAGCTGACGCTACTCGAAACTACACCCGCGAAGCATCGCATAGCATCACATAGCAGGCACTGCAACACAGATACACATAGCATAGCATAGCATAGCATCACATAGCATCACATAGCATCACATAGCATCGCATAGCATACCATAGCACTGCAACACAAGATACACATAGCATAGCATAGCATACATAGCATCACATAGCATCGCATAGCATACCATACCACTGCAACACAGATACACATAGTATAGCATAGCATCACATAGCATACCATACCACTGCAACACAGATACACATAGTATATAGCATAGCATAGCATCACATAGCATACCATACCACTGCAACACAGATACACATAGTAGCATAGCATAGCATCACAGCATCACATAGCATACCATAGCATCGCATAGCATACCATACCACTGCAACACAGATACACATAATATAGCATAGCATCGCATCCATAGCATACCATTGAAACACACTACACATATATAGCATAGCATAGCATCACATAGCATCGCATAGCATACCATTGGAACACATCTACACATAGTATATATAGCATCACTTAGCATCGCATAGCATACCATTGGAACACATCTACACATACTATATCTAGTATCACTTGGCATAACATAGCATCGCATAGCATACCATTGAAACACATCTACCAAAGTATATAGCATCACATAACATATCTTTGAAACACATCTACACATAGTATTATATCACATAGCGTCATATAGCTTTACACAGACACATCTACACATAAATCATCACATCACATTTAATTACTGCAACGAAACGACATAGTCTCTCTCATAGCATTACTACGTTGAGTACGTTTCATAGCACACCATATAGAACACAAAATGAAATAACAACAATCCTCCCATGCTTGCATCATACCTGTTGTAGACCTTACTCTGTTGTTGATTGGTCTTTTAATGCATATAGCATCAGTGCATCACACAGCTACACACGTATTGGCTCGAGCGCTAAGCGCTCGACTCTGATTCGGGAGGTCCCGGGTTCGAATCCCGTCGAGACCGGCAATCCTGACTGAAGGTTTTTCCGAGGTTTACCTCAGTCGTCCATGCGAATGCAAGAGATTGAGTCCTCATATATAGCCCTCGGACATCCAATCACAATTGTCCTTTCCGCAATATACCTAGTTAGTCACCTGAAGAGGGTCACATCGGTAATATCTGATGTGTATACCCTACAGCGGGCGTCATACAAAAATTTATTTATCTTATAGGCATAAGTATCGTCACATGGAAACAGTCATAATACAGAATTTATCAAGAAAAAAATGCATCATAGTAACACAAAGCAACACAAATCAAATCACTCAAAAAATCCCCACTGAAAATCAGTTGTGTGACTAAGTGGGTAGACTCTAAATACAGATTTTTTGATTTATAACATAAAGCTAATGAAAGAAGCCTAGCTTATAAAAAAACAAAAAATCAAGAACACAAAGTACCAAAACGACGCAAAAAATGAAACACAAATAATCAAAATACTCTTTTGCTCATGCATGCAGGAGTATCTCCAACGTACAACAAAGTGAATATATTAATATGATGTACCAATCCCTGGAAATGTAATTGAGTGTGAGGGAGAGAGAGAGAGGGTGATAGGGAGAGAGGTAGAGTGGCGTAGAGTAGAGGAGACCAGAGCCGAAGAATGTAACTCGCGCGCAGATCTCTTTGATCGGATGTGGGAACGCACCCGATGGTTTCAATACGACCGAATAGCTTGATGAGCGAGCGAGCGAGAGGGGGGTTCGTTCAAACACCAGCGCTCTCTGCTCTGCTCTGCTCTGCTCTGGCTGGCTTCTCTTTAATTAGACGCAAAATATTTGTTTTCAAATTAGGGATTTGAACGTGAAAGCGCACGGTGAGATCGTGTCCATTGTTGCGTAGGCGTGGGCTTCGCAATCAGCGTGGGCTGTACAGGTGTTATATCTTGCGTGGGTAGATATATCACTCATCACGTATATCACGTCGTCGATTGCGTCGGGGCTACAGGTTGGCTTAGTCGCTGGCCCCAACAGTTTATACT
>JAMZAV010005122.1:0-45847 GCA_024449915.1 Sweltsa coloradensis
AAACAACGCTAATAAACATCGTTAATGCCTAGGCGGCAGCCTAGAAGTCCAATCTAGTGCGCATCGTTGCGCGCAGCAGAGCGTTGGGCGGAGTCAGACCGAAAGGCTGGTGCAAACGCGCGATTTCGTCAGATGCATGGCTGGTACAAACGCATGATTTCGTCGGCCGGAAGAGAAAAATACGCGATCGCATCGGTTTTTCTTGGGGTTGGGTCGGAAATATTAGAAAACGATCGTTACGATATTATTTCCTAGAATAACGAACGATTGATGCAGGAAAACGATAATAGCGGGGTTTCACTGTACTAGGCCTAGGCCTAGGCCTACTCAAGCAAAAGTTCATAAGACGCCGATTTGGAAGTTTTTCGTGTCAACACAGCCCAGAGTGGCTACCTGCAACCAATGCAAAACTGTTTTCTAGGGTTTTTTTTTTAAATGAATTCACAAATAAAAAAAAAATTCACTACCCGAGCCGACCCGAGCCTACTTCAATTACCCGAGCCCGAGGGTACTTTCAATTACCCGACCCGAGCCCGACCCGAGTTCAAAAACCACTACCCGCACATCCCTACATAATCAACATTATATATTAAGCCGTGGCCTACAGTACGCACTTCTGCAGTTCAACAGAATGCTCCTCCTCCTTCTTTGCTTCAATAAACGAAGAACCAAGTATGCCCACGATGAGTAGTCAAGGTACGTGTATACGCCAATACACGCACACTATCCCTCCATATTCGCTCACGATTCGCAAAATGAACTGCGCATGAGACGCTACGGTACCACAGAGGCGATCGCAGTAGCGGCTAGATAGCCGTTATACACATGGACTTATTCAAGTGATCTCGTTAAAGTTTATGTAGGACCTATATTTTATTTTAAAAATATACGTGAATCCTATATTTGCATAAATACAACCACTTGGCAACGGGCACAACTTGATACCATGATAACAGTCAATATACCTTTCACTCTATGTTTTCTACTTTCTAAGAAGTTAATCAAGTAACATTACTCTTGCACATATCTGTGTTATTTCCTCGGTAACACTAAGCAGACAGCCTTCCATCTCCAACACGCTTGCAGGTTGACTATCCCACCCCTACACCAACTATTACTTGTTCACAGCTACCCGTTAGTTGCTTCTGGAAGATCCGTGTTTAGTGGTAGATCTTCAAGTAGGCCTCCTCAAACATGTCCAACTCGTTGGTCACGTAGTTGGCCTTGTTTCGTAGAACCTTGGCTGAGTTGGCTGCCTCCTCCAACATACGGAGTTGCTTGTCCAACGACTTGATGTCCTGGTCCATGTCGTTTGTGGCTTCGTCAACTAGGTGGCACAGGCGGGCAAACGTGCTCGAAAGCTCTCTGGAAGAAGAACGGAGGAGTTTCACACATTGTTGTACATAGAAAGTGGTACAAATGGATTTAATTTTAAACAAAGGTTAAGTTCATTAATCATTAGTTGTATTAGAAATGTTCTTAAGACTTGGCATCTACCGTGCCGTACCTGCTAACATACGTTAGTCAGGCACTGAAAAATATTAACACCATAAAAGCCCAGACCAAAACATTTGAATCAAAATGGGTTAAAACTTAAAATGTAGGCGGTCGAGAATTCAGGTGCGTAGTAGGGATGACATTGGGTACCCGAGTGCTCGGGTTACCCGAATTTATACTTACAATTCGAATCTTCTTCAGTTACGATTTTTAGTCAAATTAAACAACCACAACAAACTAAAACACTGCAAATTTATGTAAATGCCAATGTGGAATTTAATACCGTAGGGCTGGCCAAGATATTTTCACTTACAATTTTACATAGTACATCTTTCGGTGATTTAGTTTGTTACAGATCTCGTGGCTTTGTTTCTCCTTCAGGTCATTTTCATTTGCCTAATTGTTTTTCAGTGTTTGTTTTCATGTTTCTAGTTATGCTCTACAACAAGTTTATTTACGATATGAAAACAATTAAATTTGAGTATTATCGCAGTTTCACCGGTTATGCAAGTTAATGATCTTTTAAAGAGAGTACTTACTGTTGTACTTGATGGCTGCAATTCGCAGAGGTCAGATCAACGATAAGGCGAAGTTTCCTAGTGGCGTGGTCGACGTACTGGCGTTTGAACTCTCGCTCTCTGGCTTTGTTGGTGAATGTGAGACGCTCGTAGAGGTAGAGGCAACCGTACAGAGCACCAGACACGAGAATTAGGCGCCAGCCCACTGTCTTCAGCATCTAAACATGGTATGTACACGAGGAATCACTACTATAGGCAATTTGAAAAAGTGAGCATTAATTCATCAATTTCTGACTGAAAATGTTCGTTGGAGGAACAATCAAAATTGGGACAAATTTTGATAATCGTAGTATTTGCAGCATACAACACAGCCCAGAATACGATACCAGCGGCAGCTTGTAGCTCAACCGTTGTCAGGATATTACCAAAGCAAGACAGCCCACTGGCAGTGCCACTCGAACCACGACACTAAGCATATAAAGCGGGTGCGAGCTAGGAGGCACAGAATGGTTTCGGGAGTGAAGTGTAAACCACAATATAGGGATGCATACAATAATCAATATTCAATAATGGATATCATTTCGATAATCGATAACCAAAATTCATTATCGATTATCGAAATATCAAATAATTGGTCAATAGTGGCACAAACCAAACTCTAAAGACGGAAATTATCTCACGTTGTGCCATGCACTGGCTGGGCTGATGGTGCCACACTCGAGATTTATGTTTAGAAATGAGGTATCAGTCGAAAACTGAAGCCAAACACATGACATCGAAGACAGCGAGGCAGCAAACGGAACGCGATTGTATTGTTTTGATTTACACTTGCCACACTTGAGGTTCCAGGCTTTGTTGGTGATAACGATATTATCGATAATATCGATTCGATAATGAGTAATGACATACCATTTTGATAATCGATAATGAAAAAGTATCGATGTGCATCCCTACCACAACACACGAGATAATTAGTAATTACAACTAACACAAAGACCTAGGTCACAATATAATTTAGACCCATATGGTACAGTCTAGTCAGGGAAGAAATCACCAGGGCACAACAACACGGGTGGAAGCCACCGGATACGCTGTGAGATCGCTAGTTGCTAGGGCTGTGCGAACCGGTTCGAAAATCAAACCGAACTCGAACCTCCCGCCATTCGGAAATAAAAATTCAAATGTTGGTCACACTGGTTTAAATTGACAACTTTCGAGAGTAAGTTCGATATTTCGATATATGGCATGCCGAAACGCCAATGCCAAGCCGACGGCATTATTATGTACTAGACTGAGCCTATTTCATTTTACGTCTTCAATGAATGATTTGACGTAAATTGTATGCTTTTGTTTAATAAACGTGTCGCGTAATATATAATAACCTAAAATGAAGCGTCGCAAATGTATTGAAACGACGAGCCTTCGCAGTTATTTCGTAATCTGGCTGCCGAAGACGTGGATGATGACAATTTGGAAGAAATTGAAGCTCAGTCCAGCTGACGGCATCTAGGCTAGGCTAGCCTAGGCCTACTTTTGATGAGTTTAATCCGTTTATAAGAGAATCTATCCCTTTTCCTAGTATGCGTAGCCCTACGACTTCTAGTGAACCAGATAAGGATCACACTCTAGGCCTAGCCAGGCCTGCCTAGGCCTAGGCCTATTATCGCATCGAGTGAAGACAAACAAGATCCTAGGCTCTAGCCCTGCGACTATGCGTAGTGGTGCGTAGGGCTAGGCCTACAATGCGTGGCAGCTCTAGGCATCCGTATGGGCCTAGGCCTTCTTTTGATGGGTTTAATCCGTTTTTAATAGAATCTATCCCATACCTAGGCCTAGTATGCGTAGCCCTACGACTTCTAGGGAACCAGATAAGGATCACACCTACCTAGGCCTAGCCAGGCCTGCCTAGGCCTAGGCCTATTATCGCATCGAGTGAAGACAAACAAGATCCTAGGCCCTAGCCTAGGCCTGCGACTATGCGTAGTGGTGCGTAGGCCTAGGCCCTACAATGCGTGGCAGCTCTAGGCATCCGTATGGGCCTAGGCCTTGCAGGTCCTTCTTACAACGTTCAGGATGAGGAACCTCAACCTGATCTAGGCCTAGGCCTACATTATAGGCCTAGGCCTTTTAAACCATTTTTCATGAAATGGCAACAAAAATCATCTTTTTTAAGGTAAGGTTCGGTTCGAGGTTCGAGTTCGAGATTTTTCGTAAGGTTCGGTTCGAGGTTCAGTTCGAAAAAAAATCAAGGTTCGCACAGCCCTACTAGTTGCCAGTGTTGGACGAAGGAGACGGACGTCACCGTAAATTCACACAAGTTAGTGTTAAAAATATAGACCTTGGTTAGTTGTTGAATACGCATATTTATTTATTGCCTCCAACAACAAAGTTACCTCCACAAGTGCGATATATAGGCTTTCACATAAAATTTAAAAAAATTAAAATTAATAAAAGGAGTCTACACCCACACTGAATGATCGAAATAACATTGACACAGAATTGTTTCTTGGTGTGTTTTGATCTCAAAGGGGGAAAGGAAATCAGTTTCTTTTGAGAGTGCCTTTAGCAAAGTGGGCGTTTAATTTTAGTCACAAATTACTAAACGTTTAAACGAGCAGGGGTATTTACATGTTTAAACTAGGGCTGTGCGAACGGGGGATTTCAATTCGAGTCGAGTACGAGTTCGAGTTCTGTCAAATGTTCGGTTTCGAGTTCAATTCGAGTTTATTTCCCAATTGAGAAAATGTATTCTCCATTTCAGACTTTCTACTAGGCCTAGGCCTATCACACAAATTCTCCAGTTTTGAAGCCTAGGGCCTAGGCTTATCCCCTGGGTCAAATTTGTTGGTTATGGAGACCTAGGCCTACAACTAACCTTGCTTTTTGAAGGGTAGGCCTAAAATCTGGTCTAGTGCTGGGTGCATTTTGGTATGGCGATCTAAGTTTGTAGACCTCGCTAGGCCTAAGGTCGTTAAAATATGGCCTAGGCGTACTAATCTTGGCCGGGGCCTGGACCTACGAGACCCTGGCAACTAGGCTACCTGTTGCCTCTGGCACTGTCACGCTGTGTGTTGTTTGATTGTATACCTGCATTGTGGCAAGTGTTCATCTTATGAAAATTTCAAAGTTGTATTCCGTGCTAGGCCTATGCTTTAGAAAATAGCCTAGGCCTAGTCTGCCCGTCTGCCGCATATTTTAATGGATCAGCTGGGCTCTCGTCTAGCGAGTCGTGGCCATTTTACTTTCGTATCAAACAAGTAGCAAACTAGCAGTGTCAACAATATCTCGGACGCAAAAGTGATGATACACGGTAGACGTGAATGATTTCACAAAAACTGACAGCCAATCAACGCTCGCATGTGACGTCATGGTTAGCTCCAATTGGATCTCGCAAAGTTCAGTCGGCCAATCATAACGAGTTTCATGTCACAAAGAGATTGACCCGTCGTGTATCACGAACTTACTGCGTGTGCTGCTATCTAACGGAGGAATAACATAATTTTTGACGGGTCGGTAAATGAAAATGCTGTTTTTATCGACAATCGAAAATTCGAGTTCAAAATAAATAAACTCGAAATGTTTGAACTCGCCGTGAACTCGACTCGCACTCGAAAATCCGAGTACTCGCACAGCCCTAGTTTAAACGTGTCAGCCTTAAAATTATCATACATATGCGACTGAAATAGTCTGAGAAATTTGAAACTGGGTATAATGAGTATGCCTGTCTGCTCGTAATAAATCTACTTACGAATCCTGCGACCAGCAGTCCGCCCATGGTGCCCTGCGAGCTGATAGTCGCCACGGCAACGCGCGACATGAAACCCCAGTCGTCCTGCCTCGAGTTACCCGGAAGCGACATCTGGTTAACGTCCAAGTTCTCGTAGGGAGACATCAAGTCTCGGGGGATTCGCTCAGTAAAGTTCTTCAGAGTTGCGGGACACGCCCGCTTGCCGCCGAAACGTTGGATCATCGCCGTCAGACCTGCGAGCGGAGGCAACACATATTTAAATCAATTCAATTTATTTACTTATTTATTTAACGTTTAGACCCTATTCTATTCACTTTTCAGTTAAAAAACTGATTTACAAAGGACAACAATTTATTCATAGCCATAGACAAATACAAGGGATGTGCAAATGTTTGAAATTCATGTGAAATTCAAGTGAAAAAAGTTTGAAGTTCCAAAAAAAAGTTTTTTCCTTTTTTTATAATTTGTAATGAGCACCCCATTGGTCACTTTTTATTTGACATGTCTTGTTTGACATCCCTTTAATTAAGTTCGGTTTGAGTTCGATTGGGGTCGAAATTTTTGTGAAGTTTGAAGTAATATATTATATAAGTAAGGGAGTGTAAACCTTAATTTTTGTTCGACCCGAATCTCGAACCACTAAGGTGTAAGGTTCAGGAACCTTAAATCACAACATCATAGTGAGATTGGTGCAATGTCAACATTGTGAAGAGACGATTCAATATCGAACATGCAAAGCATTATGAGAGAAAGGGAGGTGACACACTAAATGCCATGGAGTATTGCGTTTCCCAACACTGTCAAGTGTCATTGCAGTTCGCCGCAAACCCAAGCTTATGTCATTTATCGTGTGAACATGGAGTTGGATGATAAGGTGGTCTAGCTCAAATGGAACAATACGTCCACGATCGTGTTTGTTTATTTGAGCCTATTCACCATTTTGATTGTTATAATCACTACTAGCAGGTTAAACTTTGCTACCATGAACTGTGGTAGGCCCTAGGTTACCTGGTAACCAAAGTAAACAATCAAAATGTCTGCCAATTTGAAATGCTAACTTGTACACCGCCGACCACACACCTGCGCCTCCAGTACGCCAGTACTATTTATAACTCCATGGTGTGAACTCCCATTTTGTAATGGAGCGTGCATGCGCAGATGATTCTGAAAATGTTCACAAATAACTGCTCCTGAATGCTAATAACCTTGTCAAGATTTCAGCCACAAATTTCCAAATGTATTAGGGAAAATTCATTAATGAGCAAACAAATGTCACCACATTAGACATTAAGTAGGGGTGTGCGAATAGTGATTTTTGAGTTCGAATACGAATATCGAATAGTACACAATAAAAAAGTCGAATATCGAAGTCGAATATCGAATAGTTGTCAAAACAGTGCGCACACATAAAAATAAACATTTAGTTGTTTTTAAGTTTTATTTATTATGGCTATTAATAAAAGGATCTCTGGTCCTAGGTCTAGGCCCTACCCTAGGCTAGCCTTGGCAAAATTCAATAGCTAGCCCCTAGCACTAGGCTTAGGCAGGCTAGGGCCTAGGTAGGCTAGCCTAGGGCCTAGGCCTAGGTAGGCTAGGGGCATTACACAAAGCTAGGGGCCTAGGCCTAGGTAGGGCCATTGAATAACCAGTATAGGGATACACAAAGGCCTAGGTCTAGGTAGGCTAGGGGCCTAGGCCCTAGGCCTAGCATTGTGCAAAGCACAGGGAATTAAAAACAATGTTCGTTGTTCTGACCTGTGTTTTTTTTTTTAAATTTTTGCAATGCATACATTCGGCTTCGTTCCCTTTTGGGTTGAAAAAGTACCAAATCGCACTTTTTTGCCGTAGGCTAGGGCCTAGACTTTGAAGCGGGTAGGGCTAGGCCTAGGCCTAGGCTAGCCTACGCCTAGGGCTATGTCCGTTTCGGGCTCAAGGCCCGCTTCTTCTTCGTAATCTGTAAGCACGAGAGCCCTATGCGGGTTTTTACATGAGCATTTACCCGAGAAAAGACCATGTTTAGAACTTTTTCGCAAGAAAGATGAGGTTTGCATCACGTTTTCGGAGTAATTTCTTACGTTCAACGACGTCGTGACAACGGTGACATCAGATGCTGTTGTTTGTCGAAGTTGGTACAGCTTGGTTTGGTTGGTACGACCGCTGAAACACGTTGCGCGGAGTTGACGATAGGGTGCGTCGATCGGTAATGTAGTTTAATATGACATCGTGCCGACTTGGCTAACCTTTCCCCTCTCTGTCTAGCGTGGCGCGCGCACCATGCTAACCCGTCTCAGTATGCGCGCGCATCACATAATGTCTGCCGCTCAGTTCAAAGAAATAGTTAACCTTATTGACTGAGGAAATAAAATAAAAAACCTTCAAAACCTTAACGTTTCTAATTAAAATATAAATTACTTTTACCCGGAAAGGAGTTCTGTTAACTATTATTAAAAATTAAACAAAAAATACCTTCAAAACCTTTAACGTTTCTATTAAAAAAAAAAAAAACATTGTTGGGGGTTTGAACCAGCGCAGAGCGAACCCTACCTTAGCAATCCCATCTGTTACCACCCTGCTACGGCGCACTGTGTACGTTGTCCGCCTATAAACGTATATAGTGGCATCGCAAGCGAGCCGTGAGCGCGCGGTGGTGGGGGAAGGTTAGCAAAGTCGGCCTTTAGATTCAACCAATGTAGTTTCCTGCATACTAGCGGGAATTTCAAATCGAATACTTCGGGAATTCGAATACTTCGGAAATTCGAATAGTTACTATTCGAGTTTCGAATCGAATACGAATAGTAAATTATTCTCGAATACTTCGAAAATTTCGAATATTCGCACACCCCTAACATTAAGAAATGCAAGGCATAGAGAAGTTTATCTTTACTTTTTCTTCAATACCAGAAACTTGTTATATTATGTAAAGTAAGCAGAGGCGCTAACCATAAGACCAACGAGCCACACATCCATTGGGATGAGAAAAAATAAAATACAAACATTTCTACATGACATGAGCATGCGATAACGATAAAACAACTCACCCCACGAGAACCGGAACTCTAGATCCTCGTGGAAGTCGGCGCACAGGTTGTCACAGTTGAGACGGTAGAGGATTTCAAACGGCTCGCGGCGTGGAAGGATGTTCAAGGACACTTGTTTGCGGTCGATTGGCAGCAGGGCAGACATTCGTTCTGTGAATAGAAAAAGAAATCGTTTATAAGCACAAAAAACGTCTCTTGACAATGACAAGACACTACTTACATATATATGTAATACTGACTACATTAAAATTGAAAAGTAGTGTTGGGCTATGACATATGACATATGACATATGAATTTTGGGGAATGTCAACTCACATTGATAAAGTTTTCATTGTACAAAAACGAGCAATTAGAGCATTGTATTCCCTTGGGCAAATGGAGCATTGTAAACCTTACTTTATTGCTCTGAACATTCTTACAGTTCCATGTCTTTACATTCTTAAATCAGTCTTAAGCATTAAGAAAAACATCCAAATCCTTGCAGTTAATGCAAATGTACATACTCACAAGTCACAACACAAGGCAAAAACATGATCTCCATCTTAGCCAATGTTCTGGCCACAAACCTTGGCCAGAAAAACTCTGATTATATAAATAAAATTCTCTACAACCTTGTTCCAAAAGAAATCAAAGATATACCTCAATATATTAAATTTAAAAATGAGCTGACAAAATTTTTATTACAAAAAGCTTACTACAGTGTAAATGACTATCACATCAACTGACCTACCATAATTTTAAATCAGTTGGTTGTTAAATGTTACAATATTTGAAATTTGGAAATTAATGTTCTTATTCATTTCTCTTTATCCAAGTTAATTAATAATGTAATATTGTAAACTTGCACTGTATCATTGGCTTTTGGTAGTAGCCTATATATTACCTAATATGAAAGACAATGTGATGAAAGATGATTATTTGTTAGTGTAGTGTATTTTGTATTATTAGTAGTGTATTTTGTTATTAGTAGATGTACTGTATGTATAGTATTTATACATATACTATTTTGTAAACTTCATTAAGTTTAATACTTGTGTAAAACTAAAATGGACTTCACGGTGAAAACTGTTGAAAACTGTAACTATTGTTATTTGTTGTTGTCCAAAATAGATTGAAATTGAAATTGAAATTATTATTCAATTATCGAGATCACACGAAAAATTTCGATATGATATCGATGTATCAAAAACTAAAAGTAATTGTTCGTAATTTTTTTAGTTTTTTTCAAAAATAAAAAATTATTAATTTTGTGGCCAAAAAGGGTTGATAAGCTCCAACGAAAGAATGCAGATGCTTGGTAGTGGTGGGGGTAGAATGAATGCGCGGTAAATGGAATGTCGCCTTTGTGTATGAAAGAGAAATATCTTTTACCAACGCAAGCAAAAATTATCTGTGCTAGATCACAGAGTTCCTCCGTGGTTAAGATCCACGCTGAGCTAGAGTGAATAGAAATTGACTAAGTTGTCTTCTTCTTCTTCTTCTCTTCTTCTTCTCATATGCCCACATTTGGCCTATGATGCCATCATGCTTGATCTAGTCAACCAATAGAGACGAGCCTCCCTTTCCTCCTTCTTCATGCCGTTGGGCATTGCGTCACGCTCATTTGCCAGACTGGCACAGGTATATAGATGTCGTCTGTCATGTTCACCATTTCCGCATAATCTGCAGGTACTGGTTTCAAACACGCCTATTCGGTGCAGATGCTTCCCTAGAAGGTCATGTTGAGTCTTCAACCTGAACTGTGCTGTTTCTGTTCGTCTATCATATATTCTTTTGGGTTTACTTGGCTGCGTGGTGTACACCTGCCATGGTTTGTCTTGTCCCTTTTTGACCCATTCTTGTCTAATTTTCTTAGAAACTGCAGCATTTACATGGGCTTTAACTGAGCTGTAAGTTATCGGTTTGCTCTGTTGTAGCATTTTGCTCCCTTTCTTAGCTAAGAAGTCCGCTTTATCATTGCCATATACATTGCAGTGTGATGGTATCCATTGTAGCTTAATTATCTTGTTTGCATTGTGCAGTCTTAGGATTTGTAATTTGCACTGCCTTACCGCAGAATCTGCCACTTCCTTGTTGACTATGGCTTGTATTGCTGCTTTTGAGTCTGTTAAAATTACAATTTTATCACTGCGGCAGTCTTTAACTTTGTACAGGGCTTTAAGAATAGCAGTCAATTCTCCGTCAAAGCAGCTACCATTTTCCCCTGCAGGGTGAGATTCCTCAAACTCTCTGCAATATATGCCTGCCCCAGCTTGTCCCTCACCTGGGGTAGCCGATCCATCCGTGTAAATGTGTAGCCAATCCTTTTCCGGGTAGTTCTTGTGTATGTGAGTTATTGTTAGTTACTAAGTTGTTATGCTGGGAAAACAATTTCGAGCCACCTGCATTCTTTCGTTTGGACCACTATATCACCATAAACGCCGAAACGGTAAACCCATTTTCTATTTTTATGATCTCACAATCGCGTTTTATGACCCGGCACCTCCACCATAATAAGCACCAGCCAGGTTAATTTAATTTCGACTACCTACCCGGCACTTCCACCAAAGTTACTAAATTTAGTATTTTATGTGTAAGTTTTGATACGAAGCCAAATATCGATATCGAAATATCAATTTTTTTGTCCAGTCCTAATTTAAAGTCATTATTAATTTATTTGATTGAATTGTATAATTAATTATCATTGTAACAATTTTTGTAAAATAATAAAAAATATTTTAAAAATATATAAAATGAGTAGGCCTAGGCCTACCCTAAAAATTGATCAAGTTCACGTCACAATTCACAATTTGGTAATGTTATCTGAAAATTTCAGGTTTAATACGTAAACGATGAAGTTAATACTACAAGCAGAATAGTATTCAGTAGGGCTGGGCAAAAAAATCCATATTTTGATATGACATCGATAAGTGGAAATATTTTCGATATCGATATTTGATTTCATATCAAAAGGAGAGATCGTAAAAATTGTTAAATATGTTTATGGTGATACCTTATCAACTCTATTCAGCCACAAATTATGAAAAATAGACCCACTCTTTTAAACCCAAATATACATGTGGATTAATTACAAGCTTAGACATATAACCAGGTTGACTGATCTAGCGCCGCGCCTCTACGACCCTCCGTTTAGCCCGCAGCATTTAGTTTGTCTCGCCTATGACGTAGATTCGTTCATGATCAACTCGGCGGCCCGAGCAAGGTTTAAAACAGCACGCGTCCAAGCGACTTGCCACTTATACATCTCAAAACGTATCTAATTTTGGTCCGATTTTCAAACGAATGACATCGTTGTCATCTGTGAACCATAATGAATCCATCGCAGGTTTTAAAATACTAGATTATTTCATGTAAGCGGATGTGCGATGATGTAAACACGGCCTTGCATAGTGCATCCGTCGCGTCTCGTCGTGTTAGGTGCGGAAGCCATGCGCCTACAAGCCACGCTAAAACATTTGCTTCTATCTCCATGTAGCAGTCTCGATCATACAACGTGCTTCCTAAGACTGGGGCCGTCAGGTTGTTAGCTGTAATTTGGTAAAAGTTGCTAATATTAGCTTTTTATGATAAAATGTTGAATGATACCGTGTCCGTAGACATGTCGTAAGTACACTGCTAGCCTACTGCTGAAGAAGCAGATGTTTTTAGAGTGGCTCGTAAACACATTCTTCCACAGATAGGCCATCGTTTCGTGAGAGCTCACCGGGATGAAACATTCCATTACGAGAGATTCAGCATGTCAAACAACTCGCGAAAAGTAATTCATTTATGTTTGCACCTTTAAATGCCTGACATCATTTCATTATTAAAGCTAATTATTTTTCACGCAATATGGTATAAAAATTAAAAATCTATAGCGATTAACAAATAAGTTTGCTTGGTTTACACCTGTAAAGTTTTGCTTTTTTTCCCGTTGGAAGCGAAGATTCCATTTCACTACACCGGAGAAAAAAATCCATAATGTTTTTTTTTGTATTTTTGTGTGTCTGTTAGCATGATTCCGGCTAAACCGATATTCCAATTGCGATGAAATTTTTTGTAGACGTTTGAAATCTCTGAACTTAGAACTGCACGGTTCGCAAAATTATTTCTCATGAAAATCGCAATTTTACGATTTTTTTGTTTTTCTTTTTTTTCCGTTTGTATTTTTGTGTGTTTGTTAACACGATTCCGGCTAAACCGATACTCCAATTGCGATGAAATTTTGGGGCCTCAAATAAGAAGAGATGTATAATGCAACTACAATTCAGAGTTTAAAATGTACCCGTCCTGATGGTCTAGTGGTTAAGACGCCTGTCTGGAATGCGGGAGATCCGTGGTTCGATTCCTGGTTGGGGCGGACTTTTTTAATTTCTGAATTGTAGTAAATAATTGATATATTGAAATTTTTCGTGTGATATCGATAATTGAATGACATGTCAGCCCAGCACTATACTTGCCGTCACCTTTAAAAGGAACCAAACCGGAAATCACTTCACTGTGTGGGTGGGGTTTATCTGCCCGGTTCATTTGAAAAGAGCGAGCACATGCCAAAAATCCGTGAAGCACGTGGTCAACTGTGGGTCCTGGCGGGTAGCGGGGGGAGAGGGAAGCCAATCCCAGCACGGCTGCACCCTCGTTAACGACCCTCTTACCACCCCAATTTTAATCGTTTCTGACCTGAAAAGCAGGTGCATGTTGCCATAGCTTGCGTCGGTCTTCTTTTCAAACACAAACACATCTTCACACACACATCTGGTAGAGGTCCGAGCACTATATGGCAGCACTGGGGCTGTATTTCAAACTGCCCGCGCTCAAATATGCCCCCTCCAATCTTCAACCATTACGTCCGGTTTGGTTCCTTTAAAAGTTGCAACTTAGTATAGTATTCACTATTCAGAGACTTTTAATTACAAAAGACCGACATTAAAAAGAACAATAATGATAGAGTATACTAACTAGCCCCATCAAGCACAAAGACTTGCATTGGTAAAGAAAGCTGCTGACTCAAATATTGGCAAAGATGGCAGAATTATCTCAGGCGATACTGTTTGGAGATCAATGGAAACGAAATGCAAGCAAAACCAGGCCCAAAGGACAGGAATAAATTATTCTAGCACTAAAAGAGCATTTCTATATAGAAAACAGCAATAATTTATTACATTTTGTGTTTTGGGCAACCTGTAACGAACGTATGTAGTGGCCAAAAGTCGCAATATTTACCATCCACTTTGAAGTAGTGGTTAATGAGAGGCATTTCTATGCAAAGGGACGCGGGTTCAAATTTCACTCCATTTTATAAACTTTTTTGGAATTTTTTAGTCAATAATTCACGTTTCTTGCCGGCTTTACTGTTTGTTGGTACAAAGATTTTAGTTGAAATACTAAATATTAATTTTCTGATCCAAAAAAGTGAGGGTCGACATTTGAGTCACATCCAGAGTAGCCGCAACTTTACCGAAATATCTAGCGACTAGTATGCTCATGCAACTACCTTTGTACAAAGGGCCTACGGTTTTTATAGCCCTATGATTGAACATAATAAGATAATATAACACCGAATAGGTGTGTTTCAAACCAGTACCTGTAGATTGTGCGGAGATGGTGAACATGACAGACGACATCTGTACACTTGTGCCAGTCTGGCAAATGAGAGGGACGCAATGCGTAACGGCATGAAGAAGGAGGAAAGGGAGGCTCGTCTCTACTGGTTGACTAGATCAAGCATGATGGCATCATAGGCCAAATGTGGGCATTTGAGATGAGGAAGAAGACATTTTTATCAAGACGCAATTTTGCGCCGTTAAATCTTTGTACATGAGGAGAGGGGGTAGTTCTACTAACATCACAAAAGCTTTGGCCAAAACGGTTGAATCTAAGTCGACTTAAGTGCAGGTGGCGAAGTCATATCGATACGGTGGTCATAAGCTGTTTTTAAACGATATTTCATATAATCCATAAAATATTATAAACTTACTTCAACTGGGAACTTGAATAAACAAGTTTCAGCGGAAAAAAGGTACAGACGGACGACAGCTTACCTTAAAAGATTTAGGTAGGTCGCACAGACACAAATGGATGAACAGACAAGTTACTGATATGATTCGTGAGTACAGGTAGTACTATTATACTAATCTAATGTAGGCTACCTAATTAATATTATCAATTCCACCTATGGTGCCTGTATCTATGGAATGCACTTAAAGAGTTAAGACTATTGGATGATCTTGGGAAAACCAGGCTTTAAATGCAGAATGCAAGGGTTTATAATAGGGTTGCCGTTCGATACGAATTTCGGTATTGATAATCAGACCAGTTAAATCGATTATCGATCGCGATAATCGATTTAAAAAAATATCGATCGATAATCGAATAAAAATTAGGCCTAAACTTGCACGCATACCGACGCGGACCGTGGACCTTTTGCGAGTGCATTCTTTTGTTCCTTTTATTTGCTCAAAACAGGGTTTTTCCACGCTAGCAACGTCTTTCACAAGCTCCCCCTCCTCACCCTCCACGCATCTGGCTGGCCCTACGAGAGCGCGCTACGTGGAATAGACAGACGCTACCCGGCTTGAGTGTTGTCTTTGTGAAGGTCGTTCTTCTTGGAAATTGTGGTTCTGTGAAGTTTCATTTCAGCTTTTGTTGTGATTGTTGTTCATTCATTTACGAGATATTATCAGTTTAACTATTCAATGCTCCGATATTTATTACGCGACGAGATGAATAATGTTGGACATTAGTTTGGAAGACGACGTAATATTGATGTGAGAGAACTGATAAGATAATATTATCGTAGCACTACGGAATGAAGTAAAGCGATACCAAGTTGGCGTGGAGTGGGGAGGAATGCATCTCGATAAAATACTTGTTGACCTTGAACGATGTACTACAATAATTGGCTGTGAGTGTGACGCGCCGAGGTTGAGCAATCTGCGCCTGATGGGCGCGGGAGTGCAGACTACAGCCGCTCGAGCCGAGCCGGCCCGTAACACACACGCGTCATGCTGGTAGCCTATACTGCAGCGGTGCAAGCGCTTCGTACTTCACGCCTTACGCGTGTTGTAGATCTCGCAGTGTACGCATTTTTCACGGAATTAAGTGAGGAATGTCTTGACTGGTACTATTTTATGAAGTTCTGCAGAGCGGGCGGTAAATTACAAAATTTCGGGCGGGCAAGCTATTCGATTATCAATATATCGATAATCGATTCTGGAAGACTGAATCGATTATCGATCGTTTCGGGAAATAATCGTATCGATCAATATATCGATTATCAAACGGCAACCCTAGTTTATATTCAGGAATACTTATGACCACTAATTTTTGTCCAAAAAAATTTTTATTTTTGTAATAGTCTATTGTTTAGTGTATTAATGTAGGGAGGGCCTTCTAGTAGTATCAGAGCACATTTTAGAATTATGCTCACTTTTTTTAGGATACAATACAAGGTTTAATTAAAACTTTCAAGTGCTCCAAAATTATTGTGAAATTTGTTAGATCAGGCAAACAGTTAATTTTTAAATGTACCTACAATTAAAATTGGTAAAAAAGTTGTCCTGAGCTCATCCAGCATATCCAGGGCTCGAATTTAACGCTCGCCCGGTCGCACGAGGCGAGTGTATTGCGTACATTACGTTTCAAATTACGCGGTCAACAAATATGTGGCAGTATTAACAAGGAGTTGATAGCCAAAACAAGAAACAGAAACCAAACCCTACTGCTGACAATGCAAAATATGAGAAGAATTGTGTGCGCCTTTTTCAAGAACGCTGGCTAACAGAACACACGTGGCTACGTTTTGACCAACAACTAAATTCGATGTTTTGTTATGTTTGTGAGATATCTAACGTAGGAGATAAACACGGTCCATTTGTAAAGAGAACCCAAATATTACGTAATTAATTATTATTACGAAATTACGTATTTAAGTTATAGTAGTACTAGTAGTGGTTTGCAGTAGGAATACGGATTAGTGTTTTTAATTTCGGACCAGTAAATTTACAAGAGCACTCGCCCCGTGCTAAATATTTTAAAATTCGAGCCCTGAACATCTCAACAAGAGAATACATGAACACGACCACAGAGGTTGGTAGATCTATAGCACACATTATCCTCACCAGCCATATCTTGCTTACAGCGTTCAACCAGTACATCAACATCTAGAAGGAAGGGGAAACAAAACAGGGATAAAAAACAGAACCATGCAAACATTCTCAAAGCAATAACAATAAGCTATGCAAGCAACAACAACAACAATCTACAAACAAAAAGTTTATGCGTAACCTTTGCACTGCTTTTTCTCAATTGCTATCAATCAATCAATCTATCAATCAATAATGAAAAACACAAAATACTGCAAGCAATCAGCAAAACAATGTAGGTAGGCACAGAACAAATAAAGACAAAAGATAATATGCGGACGCTTTAGGTAGTAATAGGTGTAACGTTAAATGTTTGACCATTCCCTTAGCAAGTTAGGTGAAAGTAAAGTCGCGTTTACTGCTCGGTGTTTCACGCAACGCAGTAGGCGCGGCAGCCAATAAGATTGCGTGTTTGCAGCGGTAGTCGCGACAATGTCGCTGGCTGCTGCGCCTACCACGTCACGTGTAACGCTCGACAATAAACACGACTTAGGTCGGACGGTGAGAATTATATATTGTTCAATTATCGATATATAACGCAAAAATATCCAAACAATATTAATAGAACCAACATAATATATTAAGTATTAAGTGTTACAGTACTACCGTACTAACACAAAAAATTAGTAGGCATAGGCCTAGTAGGTATTTTTAAAGTGTGTCCAAGACAGAGTTATTATTGCCAAAAATGCGTAACTGATCTCATTTTCACACTCGCATTTAATGACCCAGAACCTCCACCAATAGAACAGTCACTTTGACAACTTAAGAGGACACCTGGCCCCTCCACCATAATTGAGCACTTCAAACCCAAATTTGAAAAAGCAAACTTTTAATGCTGAAAATTAAATTATAAGATGGATTTGTTTCTGTCATTTTCATCAATACCCCTACCAAAACCCCAAGAATGGACAGTAGGTGTTTTTGTGGGAAGAACTTTTAAAGTCGATAAATCAACTTAGAAGGATCCTTTTATATCGTAGTGCAGCACTGGGGTGCTATTGTCTGTGATTGGTTGAATCCTATGTTTAATATGGTTTATAATTAGAGGTAATGAAAAATGGTGATATAAAAACCCAAATTTCGTTTTAAAAAACCCAAATTTTGCGTTTTTCACGAATTCAAAAAAATTGGCAAAAACGTTACTAAAAAAAACAAAAAAAAATTGTACGCACTGTTATCTTATTGGACTATTTTCGCGGAATCCTTGATACGCGCCGTTATTTTGGAGGTCTATTTCCGTGAAGCCCGTGACGTCACGGTACCGCCTACCGCGCGCGTAATATTCGGTCTGGACCGGCACCTCCACCAAAACTGGACCGGCACCTCCACATCTCACATTTTGCACACTAAAAGGTTCAATTTCGCGATTTAATTCGCGTTTTGACCAGTTTTATACAATTTCGTTCGTAATTTAACGCTATACGCGAAATTTCGCGTTTTCAAAATGTGTTTTTTCCAACTCTAGATGATGTAATTCGCCGACAATATTACATTTTAGGCAATAAAAATGACATTTAAAAAAATTCGCGAATTTCGTTATCACCATTTTTCACTACCTCTATTTATAATCTATAAGTAGAACACCATTTCCTCTACGCACCGGTCATCTCGCGTTGACTGTTCTCTATGTTCATGGCGAGCGCAGTGGACAGCCTGGCTCTGAGGTTACTCCCCAAGCCCTGCTCCACGTGCGAGTGCAGTTCCTTCTTGTAGACGTTCAGTACCAACTGTTCGTGGTGGAACGGCAGGTTGAACTCGTCGATGAGGACTCCAAGGCGGCGGATCTCCTCGTTGAGTGCTTTGGAAACCTGCGGGTTTAACCATTCATGTCAAAAACATGGAATATCTTTAATCACCAAACACCGTACAAAGGACGGGAAAGATGCTTAGGACACAGTCGGGATTAAAAACACTTAAATATTAAATGAAGTAACTACTTTAATCAAAGGAAACACAATGTATGAACACTACTACGTATTGCCAAGTTGTATAAAGATGTAATGATTTAAGGCTGCAGGACAAGGAACGTTCGTCATCGCTCGTGTCAATGTGGTCATCCTCGGGGAGGTCGTCAAGAGAATGGGTCCCGGACGACACGACAGCAAGAGCTCGCCTCTAGTTTCGGGGAGTAATATACTACCCTATTTACCAGCTGATGTTTGCGAGATGGACTTTCTCTTGAATCACCATTTACGATTAGCAGAGCCATGCTCTGGGTCGATTCTACCCCGGGCCCAGACAAACGATGTAGGTTCAAAGTGATCCAGACTTAAACCACATCATTCTGCGTCAAAGCCTGGTTTGCTCAAGCTCAGCCAACATCACACAGCACTCACCCTCTGCTCAACGTCCTCCACCATGTGGTGGATCTTGTCTTTCATCTCTTGCGTCAACATGATCAGCTGTTGTTCCGTGAAGTTCAGCTTGTCGTGGAGTTCCTTGAGATTAACAACCTTATCAGACTTGAGCTTCTGAGCTCGTTCGTAGATGCCGTCCATTATAACGCGTATTTCGCTCGCTATGTTCTTACCTAGACAGAGACAGTGAGTTATTATTGAGAGGGGAACAAAATCAATATTGTGATACATAAATATAAATTCAAAAAATCAGAACAAAAAGTAGGCCTACCATTACAGTGGAACCTCGGTCCAATGATTTTTAAGGGACTGAGTAAAAAAAATCTTGCCACAATAAATTGAATTTTGTGATAATTACAGTACATGTTCTATTTTATTGGTGTAGCGCGGCCTATACATGCGTCAGCTGGTAGCGATGGATACTGGTAAGTAGGTCTCTGCGCGGGTCCTGATTTCCGTGTGATGATGCAAGACGCGACGCATCAGCCTACAGAGCTATCAAGACAGGCTCGCTCACACTCTCACTCCACACTGCTGCGCCTGCGCCTTAGACTAGCAAGTCAACCGGCTCGTGAGGCGAGGCGGGCCCGCCTGGCTTGCATTGGTCGATGCACTCGGACGGGAGTCGCGTGCGTAATATTTTACGTAAATGTTCTATTTTTCTTTTTCTTTTTTGAGAGTGGTTGCAGTGGAGTAATAAGTGCAATTTTGCTCAGGGGACTTACAAATTCGGGAAACCGTTATCTTTGGCGCTTTTAAAAACGTTAGGGCGGGAAAAATTATATCGGTTTGAATGGAAAAGAAGGGACTTGGTGAAATCGGTGTTGTGATGGGAAATCTTTGCAGCCGTGATCGTTGGACCGAAGTTCCACTGTACTAGGTTTTTTATGTAGGCCTACCAGAGATTTAGTTAGTAGGCCCTACTTAGTAGTCCTAAGTAAAACAAGCACATAATTAAGTGGCTCTTTAATGTAGGTACCTAAGCCTAATGAAAATTTAGCAAACCCATCGGCAAGGATTATTGACAAATTTTTGTCCATGTGACATGGACACATGACTATAAGCCCAGCCTATCAAAATAGAAATCTGCATGCAATCCTACTCACCCCGTTGAGAATGTTGATCGAACTTAGTCTTGACCGCCGACTTTGAGATGCACTCCTCGAACTTGCGCTCGAAGTCTTGGAACTCGAAGTAGCGGCCGGGGAAACCTTCGGCCAGGGCACCAGCTGTGACAAAGAAGACATTCCGTTGTGAACAGCAAAGACGAGACATTTTGTTGTGGGTGTGGTCAACAAATGGACGTTAAAAACTAGCGACTAGCGACACTATTTAAACAGTGCAAGCGAGAAGGTTAATATTTCTATTAAAATACTTTTATGGGTCCTTGGCAGAATAATATTGTTTCACATAAAATGGGCACCCATTTTGGTTTGAAGAAAACAAAAATTCAAAGGAAGTTGGACGATTGCTAATGAATAATGATAAAATAACACTTAAAAGTTTAAACAGAAAAAATCTTATGGAAGTACCTAGGCCCTAATAGGCCTAGTAATAGATAATGAAAATAGCAACACATCGGCAAGGATTTTTGACAAATTCTAATGTTTTTTGTCCCAAGCCACATGGACATGGCCCATCCATGGGTGATGCTCCTAATTCAAAGAAATTAACATTTAAAATAGTAAGATTCATTTAGGCTTAACAATATGATTCTTATTGTTTTAATCTATGTTTTATTGATAATGAAAAAGAACGCAGCATTATCGATCAATAATACTATCGAACAATATTAGTTAAATAAAAAAGGTGTCACCAACTTCAAACTATTTTTTCACTCTAACTTTGTTCAAACTTTTTTCAAGGTCAAATTTTGAACGTTCACAGATTATCCAGGCTACAGACCACAGGACATGGTGGATGGAGTCCTTACTGTGTGTAGGCTGACCCTTCTGCTCCTGCAACCTCGCCTGTAGAGCTTCCTTGGCCGAGACGAAGAAGATCCTCTCGTTTGCTTCTTTCTGCGTACACACCTTAAGCTCCTTGACCAGGAAGTCCATGGTGCGCTCCGTGTGCTGAGCTCGCACCTGCGCACAACAATATGCGTTTATTACAAGAGGCAACATAATCGTGTATCAATTGTCAACTCTACGTCGTATCATTAAATGTGGAATATGGTTTTGTCATAAACAAAAGTTTGCCACATAAATTTAATTTCAACAATAAACACTAAAATAATTGTAGAATGTTTCGGAATTAAGGCTACTGTATGAAAGTGATTTCACTAGACTATTCATGATTTGTACCTACTGACTGTAAATTCATCATAGCTATGAATATTGGTTATTGTAGTCATTAGGCCTACATTTGGAGAAACAGATATACAGTGTAAAGAAAAAACAATTAGGTAAATTTTAGCATGGATTTTGTAAAACCACTAAGGCTGTTGAAACCACCTCTGGCCGATAATTTGAAAGTCGAAGAAACATGTCTGAAAAGTTTGCTGAATGAAAGAAGGCCTTTAAAATAACAGAAAAAAATTGTGAATTGCTTTGGGCGTCACTTTTGGAAATTATATTTAGATTTTTGGACAAAAGTGTGATATACAAGACTAGTTCAAAATTAAATTTTGAGAATCGGTTTTCTGGACATAGTTTCTAAACACCTTTAGCTACAACTTGACTATGGCTAAAATAGTTTTCTGAAAATAACAGTTGGTGTACGAATTTTTTTGTCAAACGGTACAGCTACAGGTGTTTAGAAACTATGTCCAGAAAACCGATTCTCAAAATTTAATTTTGAACTAGTCTTGTATATCACACTTTTGTCCAAAAATCTAAATATAATTTCCAAAAGTGAGGTTATGTCCCGCCCAAAAAAATTCACATTTTTTCCCTGTTATTTTAAAGGTCTTCTTTAATTCAGCAAACTTTTCAGACATGTTTCTTCGACTTTAAAATTATCGGCCAGAGGCGGTACAATAGCCTTAAGGCTGTGCGGGTAGAGGTCTTGACAATCACGTCGGGTTCGGGTATTAGAATGCTTAGAGTTTTCAGATCGGGTAGGAGAGAAAAAGCCGACATATTCTTGTTTTGTGATTTTTTTGTGAGTTGTGTCTCTTATATCATTTTAAAAATTTTATTTTTATTATGGTTATGGATCGTTGTGAACAGGAGTCCCATCTCTACTGGATAACTAGAAAACACATGATGACATAAATAATGTCAATTGTGGGCATATGAAAAGAAGAAGAAGACAAATTGGACCTAAAAAAACATAGACGAACCAAACAACATCGAAAATTAATTTTGATTCAAAACTTGAATTGAATATTGCAAAAACAAAAAAGGCTAAACCAAAATTTTAAGAAATTGGATTTTCCAACAAAAATATTCAAATTGCTAGGCCTATGGAATTCCAACCATAATTCCATCAGTTGTGTCAAATATGGACTCCAACAAGAAGTGACTTCATCTACCTATCATACATTCATACAAGCTGAGCACACCAGTAATGTCTGGACCAACCGGCACCTCCACCAATATCGTACGTACTATTTGAATTGGCTCTTCAACCAAAAGAATGTTTTTCAACTCAAGATTTTATAAGAGGTCCGGAATACGCCAATACATCGACAATGTTGATTCTTCTTTTTGTACAAAAAAAAACATCTGTGTGACATCGAAATATATTATTTTATATGGAATTATTAATCATCTTGAATCTCCATTAAAGCTGTCCGCGGTGGCACATATTAATATATGGTTCAAACTTCAAAGCATATGGCTATGAAAGGACGTGGGTTCGAGCCACACTTTTTTTGTAATTTGTGTTGTTATTTGGGGTTTATTGCTTTTTGCCAAAAACAAATGCCTTTAGTCATTTATCACCACATATCATCTCGAACAGCTTTGGTGTATTAACAGAGACGTTTTTAAGCAATCAAAATCATCAACGTATTATAGAATCTTGATTAAAATTTAAAAACAAATCTTGATCTCTGCCCGCACAGCCATGTAAAACTCAAAATAGAGGCCAATAATGTAGTCTACAGCAACAAAGGCAGTTAAATTAAAACAAAAAGTGAATCGAGGCATTTAATATTCCCTAGACAAATCAAAATGTGCAAAACAAGCTACAACAAAGTGAGAAGTTTAGTTTGAAATCTTACCTCGTTCATTTCATTACGATGCTTGGAGGTGGGACAAACGGAAAACACAAAATTACAACGCTTAGTAGAGCAAGTTAGGCGATTGTAGGCCTATAGACGGAATAAAGACACCTCAATTTACCTGGTCCAAGTATTCCGGTTCAGATGCTGAGGCGTCCCATCGGTTGTTCAGGATGAAAATGTTCGGTTTCGATAGTCTAGTCGATACTTTGTGGAAGAAGTTCTTTTCCTAAAAAAAAAACAAGATAAAAATTACAAATTACAAACTTTCTAGTACAACCATGATAGGATGACGTTCAGGAGAGACAGGTAAAGCGTCGTTATATCACGATCGTCGTTCTATCAAAATATAAATAATAACATCAATTTATGGATTACGGTAGGCCTACTGAGATTAACCAATAGGCCCTACAACTTAATATGTAAAAAGTAAAAACATATAGGCCCTAACTATCTAAACAAATGCCAAATAATAGTACCAGTCTTTACGTGTATCACTTTATTATTAATGATAAAACAAAATATTTACGTAACAGGTAGAGGTAGTGAAAAAAATTCGCGAATTTTTTTAAATATCCATTTTATTGCCTAAAATGTAATATTGTCGACGAATTACATCATTTAAAGATGGAAAAAACAAATTTTGAAAACCCGAATTTCGCGAAATAACAAACGAAATTGTATAAAACTGGTCAAAACGCGAATTAACCATTTTAGTGCTCAAAATGTGGGGGGATGGTGGAGGTGCCGGTCCAGACCGAACATTATGCGCGCAGTGGGTGGTACGTCGTTTCGTGACGTCACGGGCTCTACGGAAATAGACCGCCAAAATAACGACGCGTATCACGGACTCCGCGGCAATAGTCCACCAAAATAATGGTGCGAACAAATATTTATTTTTGCTTGGGAATCGATTCTGAATAGATTTGTGGGTCACAATGATCGATTCTAATGAATTGGAATTTATGTCATCCCTACTTAAAAGGCTTTTTTTAAAAAAAAAAAATTTAAATTTCGCGAAAAACGCGAAATTTGGGTTTTATAAAACAAAATTTGGATTTTTATATATTGGACTAAAATATCACAAAAAGTCCAGTGCCGTTGCCAGTGTCCGTGTTAGCGCGTAAGCATTGAGTGCGAGAAAGAGAGTTGCGGCGATGTAACTCGTCGTAGCTGGCTGAGGGGTTGGGGTGTGCGCTGACACTGGTGCGCATATGATCCACTTCACAGCCGACTGTGCACATGTGGAGAAGATAGACTGTGAGCAGGGGGAACATGCGCCGACCCAAGTGCGCGTTCGATCCAGCTGGTCCGGCTGACTGTTCAAGTTGTGTGGGAAAGGAATTTATGATGCAATGTTATCCGGGTTTCAAGTAAATGCACAAACACAAAGGAAAGCGGCCGGCCACAGCTGGGGTGGTATTTATGAGCAGATTCTTGAAATCACCGTTTTTCACTTCTTAAGCCAGGGCTGCCGTTTTAACGGATTTTATCCGTTTTTACGGATATTTAGGGTGCAAAACGGATAAACGGATTTTTAGTCTTGTTTACGGATATTTCGTTAATTACGTTTTCTATGCTTATTTTCGTATATTTGAATCTGCGCGGGCTAATTTCGATTGTAAACATTGAAGGCGGGGGCGATAATCGACTTTCGATAGGGGGCGGAGCAAGGGCGGAGCCAAGTCCTAGACTCCTAGACGTTGTAGGAACTGCTTCTGCTGCTTGCTTTTGGGAGTGGGAGGAGCCATGAACAAACAATGAAGATTGGAGCCTACAAAATTGTTTTCTTTCGTTTTTGTTTATAAAGTTTGGATTATGTGATCATAAACGTGAAAAATAGAATTGGTATATGATTAAAATGTTATTAACAAGTTCTGCAAGACTGCAATGTTATTAATGAACACAACACATGGGCCTAGGTCAAAATTGTGATGCAACATTCCTAGGGCCTAGCCTTTGTGTATCCAAGGCCTAGCCTAGGCGGCTAGGGCTAGGGGCTAGGCCTAGGCCTAAGAATTTTTTAACCAGGTCAGATTTAAAACAGATTTTCTGTAAATAAGTAACATTTTACATTTTTATGCAATCTTAATTAAAGCAACCACGGGCGTTTCTGGCTCATTTATTCTCGTCTGTGCATAGGCCTAGGCCCTAGCAACTTTTAGGTTATGATGGTAACAAATATAAACATAACATTTAGCCATTTTCATAGTTTGATCAATGAAATTAACGTTTTTAGACTTTTCACGGATTTTTGCGGATTTTTAATGTCCTCCAACAGGATTTTTTTAAATGTCAGTGGCAGCCCTGTCTTAAGCCATTTGCGAGAGAGTAATAAATATAGTTTTTGTGATCTACGAGTTATACAAACGTTCTTGTTACTCCAGGCCCCCGATCAGACGTCAGTCACACATCATAGTAATGAGAGTGACCCATTATATTAAGTCATACCGTAATTAGGGATGTGCGGGTAGTGGTTTTTGAACTCGGGTCGGGCTCGGGTCGGGTAATTGAAAGTACCCTCGGGCTCGGGTAATTGAAGTACCCTCGGGTCGGGCTCGGGTAGTGAAATTTTTTTTATTTGTGAATTCATTAAAAAAAAAATCCTACAAAACAGTTTTGCATTGGCTGCAGGTAGCCACTCTGAGCTGTATTGACACGAAGAACATCCAAATCGGCGTCTTATGAACTTTTGCTTGAGTATGCCTAGGCCTAGGTCTAGTACAGTGAAACCCCGCTATTATCGTTTTCCTGCATCAATCGTTCGTTATTCTCGGAAATAATATCGTAACGATCGTTTTCTAATATTTCCGATACGAAAACCCCAAGAAAAACCGATGCGATCGCGTATTTTTCTCTTCCGGCCGACGAAATCATCATCATGCGTTTGTACCAGCCATGCATCTGACGAAATCGCGCGTTTGCACCAGCCTTTCGGTCTGACTCCGCCCAACGCTCTGCTGCGCGCAACGATGCGCACTAGATCGAACTTCTAGATGAATTGCAACTTTGTTCTAGGCCTGCCGCCTAGGCATTAGACGATGTTTATTAGCGTTGTTTCTTTTTCACCATTCGCCTACGTACGTAATATTCAACTTGCTTTATGCCGTTATTAGCGTTGAATAACCAGAAGACGAGTAATGACGGTCAGTAGGGCCTATTACTTTAGCGGGGACAGCGACGGAAGAGCCAAGGACACAGCATCATAGCATAGCCGCGCCCACGTCGTAGCGATTGGTCCGCTCCGACGTCAGCTGTTCGTTTGGCGTCTGAGCGGGAGGTTTAAAAGGAGCAGATTGGCGTGTTTCTTTATTACTTCTACCCGACCCGACTTTTTCGGGTAGGAATTGACGGCCCGACCCGAGGTCGGGTAATTTTACCTACCCGAAAATTAACCGTTTTTCGGGTACCCGCACATCTCTAACCGTAATATTAAAAGTGAAATACATAGAACCTAATGGGAATTTGTTAGGAATGTCCAAAAAAACGTTGTACAACTGCGATTGTAGTACTAATAACTAAGGGTCGTTATAGCAACTCGCAGTGACGAGCGCGCTCCCGAGCGTGTTACAGGACTCGCAGTGGCTGCATTAGTATTCTAATTTCTAAGTATCGATGTTTTAAGCGAAAATAAAATGACATCATTTTAACGAAGTAATCATTATAACGAAATAATCGCGGGATCCCCTGGCGTTCGTTGTAATGACTTTTGACTGTATTGTGATTTTTGTTAAGATTAACCTGATGACGGAAATTGCTTTTGATTTCTGAAACTTTGTTTTATAAAAAATTAACTCTAAGTTGTAATAGGAACTTGTTCTCACTGTCAGCATGAGAGTGGACTCGGCGTTGGCGACCAGCACAAACACGTCGGCGTCCAGACAATGCCGGTCGATCCACTCGTCCAGGTTAGGAGACACGTCGATGCCGGGAGAGTCGACGAACACGACGTCGTCGCGCAGTAACAGGCACTTGTCTTTCGGCCAGAAGATGCGAACCTTCTGGCTCTCGTTCAGCTTCTCTTTGCAGAGAGCGTGCGCGAGCTGGCTCACAGTCTGCAACAGGAAGGCAAGGGTTAACATCGGGCTGGGCTATGAGTATGACATATCGTTCAATTATCGACGATATCACACGAAAAAATTTCAAAATGATATCGAAATGTTATTGTTTGTGAAAGAAAAAAAATCCTGCAAAAATAAAAAATATATAAAAAATATTAAAAGAGGGCCCATTTTTAATAATTTGAGGCCAAATAGGGTTGATAAGGTATTGCAACACCAAAAACGCACAGCGATTTTTACGATCCCACAATCACGTTTTATGACCCGGCACCTACACCAAAATTACGAAATTTAGCATTTTTTGTGTAAATTTTGATATTTTGATATGAAGCCAAATATCGATATCAAAAATATTCCCACGTATCGATATTGTATCGAAATTTCGATCTTTTTGCCCAGCCCTAGATTAACAGTAGGCCTAGGCCTATGCCTAGACCTATAGGTGGGGGTTCAATTTATAAGTAAACTCCATCACTGATTGCTATATTTCCTATTAAACAATATCGATCTTTGGTTGGTTATCGCTCACTTGTCGATTGCTTGGTCGCGCTTGGTGGCTAATAGCAGTGACATGTTGACGTCAGAATTTTATTGATGGAGTTCCAATTGCCGATGTCAGAGAGCAGCAAAATTCAATACAAAAAGGCCAATATAACAAACCAGTATTGAACCATTGCTTCAAGGTAAAAGCCCTCATACTCTAGTTACCTTCATGTTGGTACGTTGGTAAACCACTAGTATTATCCGATTCTCAATATCGGTATTGGTCCGTTATTAAATAGTAGGGTTAGGACTTGACATCGATTATTCGATTCGACATCGATGTCGGATAGGGATGGGCGAACCTTGGTTTTTTAAGTTTCGAACCGAACTCGAACTTCTGTAAAAAAAGTTTCGAACTTCGAACTCGAACCGAACTTTAAAAAATCTGCTTAAAACCAAAAACAGGGAGGTAGGAATTTCAATTGGGCATACTTTAATGTCTAGGCTAAGGCTATATCTCCCTACTATCGAGATCTATTTCATCGAACTTCATCGACAGGATTGACTAGCCTAGCCCTTTTGGCACAGCATCCTAAATTTAGGCATAGGCCTAGCCCTAGCCTAGGCAAGGCTACCAAATTCCAAAGTCTTGGTTTAGATAAGAGCTTATAAAACATGTTTAGACACCTATTATCTTCTATATTGTAGGCTAACCTAGGCAAGGCTTTTCCTTACTTGGCCTAGCCCTAGCCTAACCTTATTCCCTATGTAGGCCTACCTAGCCTAGGTCTAGGCCCTGGTCCATAAACCAAACCTAACAAAGATTGTTGTGAAATCGCGGCCAGTTCTCGTCTAAATACCGCAACTATTAAATTTTATTAGGCCTAGAACATGGGCATGATATTGTTATCTAACTTTGAATAACAAACGTAAAATGACGATCTATTTTGAGGTTATGTAGCGTATCGACATCGTATTAAGGTGTGTAAGCTGACGCAAATGTGGTTAAAACTTGCCTGCGAGAAATTTATTTGTGAACATAATTGCATATAAACGTGGTTAATCGGTCTTTAATCATTGTTCAGTGATTCCAAATAATACTTGTTACTCTATAAAACATCGTAAATATCGTCGTAAATGTCACAGCGTCTCGTCTTGGCGTCTTATATTAGCAGCTTTCTCATTGGTGGATACATTCATGATGTATCGCATTATTGCTGCGAATCGATTAGTCGAACATTAGAACGTACGCAATTGGTGGAGAGCTGCTTCCATTTCAATTATCGAAAATATCGCAGGAAATCGATAGTCGAATGAATAATACTGCCTCACCATTGGAGGATTTTCTCGCGCGCGACAGCGGCAAGTTTAAAAGTTCGGAGCAAGTTCGTAATTTTGATAAATCACGAACTCGAACTTCAAATTTCGAACTCGAACCGAACCGAACTTCAAAAAAAGTTCGGTTCGAGTTCGGAATTTCGAACGTTCGCCCATCCCTAATGTCGGAGCAAAATTGGATTTCGATTCAACATCAATTTGGCATCTTAAAAAAAAAATGGAAAAATTGATGTTGGAACCATTTAAAAACCATATATTTTACTTTTTGCATAATAACATTTCCTATTTTTACATTAAAAAACAGGAAAAAAAATTTGCTGTTTTTTTTATGTCAAAAAGAATTTTGATGTCAAATTTTTTTTCGGTGTGATGTCGAAATTATTGGTTTGACACTGATTTAGAATTTATAATGGAATTCCAATCCTGTTAAATAGTAATTAACGCAAATTTAATATATTTACCTGGACGTTGAGCCTCTCTTCCGAGTCTTCCGTTACTAGATAAGACTCCCCGTTCTCGGATCCCTCAACCTGTAGGAAACAGTTGGTCGTGTGTCCGATGCCGCTCGGCAGAATCTTCTCGCGTAGCATGGCGTTGATCACCGTACTCTTGCCGTTGCTCGTTCGTCCAAAGAACGCAACCTGGATACACGAGACAAATGATAACTAGAATCACGAAATAATAGCAAGGAAATGAAAACACCAAAATATCTGTAAAGGACTATAAAAATCCATTGATCCACTATTGCACTTTAAATATCCGTTAAAATGGATAAAATCTGTGAAAACTGGCACTCTGATTTAGTGTACGGAACCAATTGTTTTGAGCAACAATATCTGATTGTTTGTACCTTCATGTGGTCCCGCGTGAGGACATCTCGGATTCCCTTCACTTTGGCGATGTAGGCTTCAACCTGCACTGCCTCGTCCCCTTGGATTATTGCATTCTTGTCTTCTTTTAGATCTGAAGAAAAAGTAGAAGCAGTGTTATAAGTTAGTAGGCCTACCGGTACATTATGTTATGTAACAGTTCCATCATCTAGGTGTAACGGACCGTCCCTACAGCCGCCTACACTTTAATCCAAAACACCCCTGGGTGAGCAATCAATTAACATCATTAATGTTTATTGATTCCAAGTAAAAGGTAAATCATTGGTGCTATGTAGCCCACGTATGTGCCCCTAAGGCAACAGGTGAACGCAAGGTGGTTTTTGCATTGGCCATCGTGCTAGAAACAAGCCAGCTAGCAAGCAGTGAAAGCGAGGCTTCAAGGGTGGATTTCTAAGGAGTCCGCTAAAAATAGATAGATTGCAAGGTTGTCAAGCGTATTTGAGTAGCAACCCTGTGCAACTTGTGATATTTTCAAATGTGAGCAACGACCAGTTTTTTTTATGCAATCTGTGACAAGTGTAGTCCAAGAGAGGAGTGACCCCATTGGTGGAGGCCCGGTAAAACCTACCCCGGTGACCAATCAGAGACGCTGTCTATAGGGGAAGTTCACGTCGTGTGGTCCGTGAAGAATGCGTCGTTTGGTGAGCAAGCAAGCTCACCCACTCTCGCGCGAACCAGCTACAAGTGCACAGTGTCGACTGTGTGTAGTGATCAAGTTTCATCAAAATCACCGAAAGCGCGCAATAAGCCGTAATGGCCAACCAACGAAGGAGTAGGCGGATAGCCAGAGTTTCAGTGTGTCCGGGGCACTAAATAGAATCAGTTTTTCAATTTAATTTCTCGCGTGTAAGCCGATCAACAAGTGACCCACGCCAAGGGCCACTAGGGAGACGCTACATGGTCATGACGACCCCAGCGACACCAAGGTAATCGAACTCTCTACGAGAACTCTTCCTATCCTTAGCTCATCCTATCTAATTTACTATATCATATACTTGTTCCATGAAACATTATTCCCAATTATCATCCTGTGACCACGCTATGGGTCCAAATCCTACTACTAGAACCACGTGGCTGGCCTACGTAGTCACGCCGGCCAGGCAAGGCCACTGTTCCTTCCCTTCCCCCGCCGTGCTACCGGCCTAATTTCGACGCCTGCCGACAAGGTCGTCTGCCGACGGACCCAGGAACGACGCCCGCGACGCCTTCCGAGACCGTGTAATCTCACTTGCACTCGGTCGTTAAACCGATGTACCATGTGTAGCAACACGTGAGGAGCAGGGAGTTCCAGTTCCAGACGAGCCAGTGTCTGAGGTAGGGGCGATATTAAATTATCGGAACTGCACGAGGCCGTCCATTCGTCAGGACGCCCTCGATCGCCCGCATCAAGGCTGCATCTTTCCCCACCCCCCTTTTCGCACCGACCGCTTCACGCCGACGCGTCGAACCCGCGATGGTTTTAGTCAACGATAACAACGAATAACGATGGGACTGAGCAGAAAGGATGAGTACTAACAAATTTGGTCATTAATTTTAATCAACCTTTGTCAAATTTCACCTGTTATTTTATTTGCTATGTCAAGGTAACATTTTGTTCGCTGGATCCAGTATTTCTTTCATAACCATCACATAATTTGTCCTCTGTTAACATGTTTCTCTACATAAAATTGCATTCCAACAAACGTTTTGTCTCATAGCAAAACCAGTTACTCCCGCTTTCTCAAACCATTTGCGTTCCACTACTTTAATTTATTCAAGGCCTTCAGCCGACCTCTGTGTCACCACCACTAGTCATAGCATAGTCTAGGCAGTCCAGAGAGCGCCAATCTAGAGAAGGAGGTAGCTGTCGCCCCGCCGTGTCCACTCATCAGCGAACCTGAGGTGGTCCTGGTAAGCCCTGGTACGTTGGAGGTACGGTTGTACCCCAGCGAATGCTGTGCATGTGTGTGGGATACATTGTCTCGCCGACCATTTCTATTATCATGTGCTTCGAGCTAGGTGTACTTTTTGTAGGTTCCTATTTCTAATTACTTTCCCGGTTATAGCGGCTAGGTTTGTGATTTTAGTAGGAATCAAGGCGCCCAACCCCATGAATGTCACACTCGGTGACAAATCAAATCCATCCACCTAGGTCTTATAATCAAAGCAGTGTTTCTCCCCAGAAAAAAATGTTCACTGGGTATTTCATAAACATTGCCGGGTACTCGCGGGTAGGGCCAAAAATAGTGGGGGTCCGGGGGCTTCCCCCGGAAATATTGAGATCCTAGATTCGATTTGGTGAGTTTTAGAGGTTTTCGAAGCCCTTTTAAAGTAGCTTACTTTTGTTGGTTTAGTGGTATGAAGTAGGCCTATAAACATTTCAAATTTGATTGAAATCATAGTCTTAGTCTATTTTCTCCTTTGTAATGTAGGCTATGTGAATTACTGTAGTCCTATTGCTACAATGAGTACAATAGGCCCGTATAAAGGTGATGATGTTATTCTTTCTAAGTGATTATTATCTAAGATTTGTAGGTTTACAATTACTACAACTTGAAACATTGTTATATTTGATGACTTCATTTTTATTACTTTAAAATTCGTCCTAGCAATCAATGAACTTGGAAAATTGCTAAAATTGTTCACTTGTATGTGCTCCTTGTGTGCAGTTAATGTTCACGATCATAGCGATGATTACCATTTTGCCAACTTATGTGTTTCGTTCAAATGCATTCCTTGTCGGGTTCTATAGTGATCAGCGAGATTAGCCTCCACGATGTTGTTTTCAATTTGTGCTGCAGTTTAGGGATGGGACGGTTAGTTTATTACATTCGCAAATCGTTTAGTAAAGAAAAAAAATTTAAAAAAAAAAATAAAAATAAAAATCAATTTTTTTTTTCGGGCCTGGGGAGAACACTGAATCAAAGTAACCATCACGATCATCACTATTACCTGTTTGAAAATAGGGCCTAACCCCTCGCGAACGCTACATAGGTCTACAGAGTAGTCGCAACAATTGTCAAATAAAACGTTGTTTAGTAATAGGTACGGTACTGCTAGTGCTGCTAAGACTAGGCTATATTATGAATGATGCAAGAGTGGTTATGCTGCAATGAATTCCAGCACATTGTGAAGAGAAAGGTAGGTAATGAGAAGGCAGATTACCTGGCAAGAAGATTAGAGAGGGGGGGTTCAAAATGCCCAAAGTAGTCAAGAATCTATCACATTCATCAGTAAAGGCTCGTTTACAATCACTTAACAATACGTTAAAACATAACGTAAGAAAGTTGAAACCATTAGAAACAGTGGTGTTGTTTACAATCACATAACAAGAAACGTAACGCACGTAACGTATGAAGAAGTTGATCCAATCTCAACTTTACCGTACGTTACGTTAATTTTATTCTTAATTTAGCCAATCACAGCCCGTTGCCGAGTCTTACATTGTTGTGTTGTTATGTGATTGTTTGTAAACAACAACAACTCACATAACCTACAATTGTGAACCATGGATGATGGTAAATTGATTGAACTGGTGCAAATGTGTCCTACTATTTATGATAAGAAGAGAAATGATTTTAAAGATTCTATTAAGGAGCAAAACTTGTGGGCCGATATTGGTTGCATTCTCAAGTATACTCCGGTAAGTCAATATAGGAATTTTGACACATAGGCATGTATATGCTTAATTTTTAACGTGTTGTTATGTGATTGTAAACACCACAATAATGTTACCGTACGTTACGTTATGTTTTAACGTGTTGCTAAGTGATTGTAAACGAGCCTTAAAGGCACATCTTACCACAGTGTAAAAAGAGTGGATTGATAAAGGGGAAAGACAAAGCATGGCAAAATATTACTAGTACACTGGAAATGTCAAACATCATGGAAAAAAGACAAACAGCTACCGTACTGCACAGATTAGACTTTAAACAGGGCATGATCTGCTTGGAAAGCACCTAGGCCTACATCGGACAGGAACCACCGATAGCAGTAAGTACTTGTTGCAGTCTATGTGGGGTTAAAAAATAAATAAAAAAATCGGCCATTCTAGAGCAAACTCACTCACAGACAAAAACAGATCTTGTAGGCCTACCGTTTGACTTGCGTTGTAAGACTCAGACGCTCTACTTCCTCGTCTAATAATAAACTGTACCGGTAGCCTACAGTTTTGCTGATTGCTCCCTTTAGGGTTTGCCCGTAACTGTACCTGGGACCCAAGTTTTGAAATAAGCGTTTTGATCAAAACGTCACTTTCATAACGTCACTTGATAACGTCGTTTTTTGTGGTTTGAATGAAATGCTAGTTTTGAATCTTTCTACTGACGTTGTGAGATAAACTTGCTTTGCTGTTCTTCCCGTCAGCTATCTCTCCCGCTAGCCGAACATTGCCGAACTCTGGACCAATCAAATATGAGTATTCTATGCTCCTACACCCAAAGACCTCAGACAAAGATAGGCCTACTATACATATTACATGTTTTTCTAAAGTCTTTGCATTTCCTTGTTTGTTTACGTTCTCCCAGCGCAGTGCCGAACATAACCTATAAAATACAATCAACATGCATTTGAACAGCAAGGAAATCTTATTTCATCAATACACGATTTGAATCTGCAAAACTCAACGTTTTATAACATAAAAATAACAAAGATGCGTCGTGAAAATAACTCGCATGCATGCTAAAAGGTAAATAAAACGCGAGGTGTCGTGAATGTTGACAAAAGCTAGGGGCCAAGGCGGCCCTAGGTCCAAGGCGCTAGGCCAAGCCTATTAATAGGCTTTCGACCTAGGTAGCCCTAATTTGATGTAGGGCCTAGGCCTAACCCTAGTGTGGGGCCATGAAATCAAGATTAATTAGTAGGGCTGTGCGAGCAGGGATTTTTTAAGTCGAGCGAGATCGAGCGAGAATTTGAAAAAAATCTTGAATCTCGAGCGAGATTCGAGATCGAGCGAGATCCGAGATCAAGCGAGGTCGAGCGAAATCGAGCGAGATCGAGCGCACTGAAATTGTTGTAGGACCAGAAAGAAAGAATCGCCTACACAAAATAATTAGGCCTAGGCGGCTTCAAAAGTAAAAAATAGGCCCTAGGGCCTACTTAAAAATAATATTTAAAAAGTAAACAACATTTCTCAGTTCAGTGCATAGGGGCCTAGGGCCTAGGCGTGCAGTAGCCAAGGCCTAGCCCTAGACTATCTATGGCAGAGGTCCTAGGCTACATGTTGAATGAAATATAATTTTTGTTTCTAACTTTATTAGTTTAATCACATTAATTTGGTAGTGAAAATATTTAATAAGTAACAACACCTGGCAGTGACCTCAGTCGCAACGAGATAGGAATGTCGTAAGAAAAACCGATAAAGTAGTTTCTCCGTTAGAGTAGATAACGAGTCGATAAAGCGCTCTCTGCTCTCTACCGCCAACTTCACAAATCACGCTTCAGTTCAGTAGCTCGCTCGATAGAGTGCGCTACCAGTGACCAGTCAAATGCGCGATCTGTGTGCGCGTCGACAGACGCATGCGCGTTGGCAACGAATTTGTGAAATTTCGACTAGGCCTAAAATAAAATGTAGATGGATGTCTTGTTGTGACTTATTGGGTGTATGCTAGTACTAGAAGTACCTAGCCTAGCTTTCGTTCTGTAGAACTTCTCTAGAGGAAAGTGTTTTAAAGTGAAGCCTATTTTATGCGTCATTTGTTAGTAGGCCCTAGGCCTCCGATCTGCGGGTTTATCAAAGCTCCGATCACGGAATGGAACCGGGACTCTGTTAGGCCTAGGCCTACAGCCTTTGGCCTAGGCCTAGCTCGTCTAGGCCTAGAGATTTCTCGACAATGTGGCATGGCAATAAGAAATTATTACGCAAAAATCGGGGAATAAATATTACTTTACCACGTCGCATAACGCAAGGTCCCGCATAATTACGACCACCGTGGTTCGTGACGGAGATATCTCGAGACTAGATTTTTCGAGCAATTTGAGATTGAGATCGAGCGAGACTCGTTTTTCCGAGCAGTATGATCTCGAGATCGACCTAGAGTCGAGCAGCACTTTAATCTCGCTCGAATCTCGAAAAGTCGAGACTCGCACAGCCCTATTAATTAGTTTATTTATAAATTGAAAATGCCAAATACATCGTAATAGCCTAGCACCAAATGCCAAGTCCCAAGTGTTCGAATTTAACCACAGCCTTGTATAAACATGCATAGGACGAACGAGTATATTATATTGAGAGGGCGTAACGTCAAAAAGCATCATCCCACGCATGTCCCACAAGCTATTTTTTCGTGGGTAGAAAAAGACGTTGTGGGACGTCAAAAAAGACGTTTTGATTTCAAAATTAGCTTTTTGAGGAAATCGACGTTATCAGACCACGTGACCACTCAAAACGTCGAAAAATTATCGACGTTTTGATTCAAAACTTGGGTCCCAGAGTGTTTGTTTCATTTCGACATATAGGCCTAATAACATTTTTTAAAATATTCTTGTGGAATGTTAGGCCTACACTACAATTGACATCGTCACTCATTACTAGAGATTTTTTAGAGATTTTTTTGTGTTTTAGATTTTTGATGCTACAAAATGAAAATTTGACTAAAAATAATGTTTTTAATTAGGACCGTACCGGTAGGCCTAGGCCTACCTATTGAGGACTAGTTTAGTAATGTCGACCCTATTCTAGTGTTTCATGTGAGTGTGACTAGCCTAGATATTGAATTGAAATCTTCATATTCATCACTACCTACCATTAGAAGGACAATACACACCTCAAATTTAGGGTTATGGTAGTCCAAAGGAAAAAGAGGCCTATGCTTGTAGTGCACATAATTTGTCTGTATTACCGGGTAATGCTAAAAAACGTATCTCTACTCACTACCTAGAAGGGCTGGGAAGGGAATATGCAAACTAAGTGAGGAATTGGTAGGCCTATGCGCCTATGCCTATATCTCTAATTTATTCTAATTTATTATATTTATTCGAATCCATTCTAATTCTTCTCTTCTGTGCTGCAATGATTGAACATTTTTAAGAGTGTAGGTAGGCCTAAATAGGCCTAGGAATGAAATTTAAAAATTATGAGCAGAACTAGAAGCATACTACCCTAAGTAGGCCGCAAGTGGAAGCCACCACCATAATCCCCAAAATATACATACTAAAAATGTGTTTTTACCGTAATTTGACTTACTGTGCATGTAAGTGACAGTGTCTCGAACGTAGTCCTCGATCTCGATGAAGATGTCGTTGATCTTCTTCTTTGCCTTGACGAATATCTGAAGAGGGGAAGATTCCTGTCGTAAGACGCGATCACCGGGGGTGGCCCGAATGTTGGGCCCATCCCCCGACATGAGGGATATTGTGCGGTTTATATAGGCAGCCATTACAACACTAGGTGCAAATCATGCGGGTCACAAACTGAAACAAAATAAAAAGAGCAAATAAAACACTATCACATCGAGAGTAAAAGCTTGGGGGAAGAAAAGGCTATGATAGGACTTACAAATTAAATGGCTACGTAGGAGAAAGAGAGGATTTAAGGAAGAAGCTTACCTTTGCCAGGAAAATAGAAATAAGCCTACACAGCACGATACCCCCATTGATGGAGCCTACTTACATTGTCGTCTTGTAGTCATAGGTAGAGGCAAGTATTTGAGGTGAAAAAAGAGTAAAATTTTGTTTTTATTAGGGCCTATGTCCAAAAGCAGTGAATTGGTGGTGAAAATAATTCACCATTTAGTTGAAAGCTCTATATTCCCCCCATGATATTTTTGAAAAATTTGGATGTGAGATCATGGAGTTGGATGATAAGGAGGTCTAGCTCAAATGGAAAGCACGTCCACGATCGTGTTTGTTTATTTGAGCCTATTCGCCATTTTGATTGTTATAATCACTACTAGCAGGTTAAACTTTGCTACCATGAACTGTGGTAGGCCCTAGGTTACCTTGGTTACCAAAGTAAACAATCAAAATGTCTGCCAATTTGAAATGCTAACTTGTACACCGCCGACCACACACCTGCGCCTCCAGTACGCCAGTACTATTTATAACTCCATGGTGAGATCTTGCAAAGGACACAAAGAATGCAATAAAATATAGTTATGAGAATTCAGAGACAGGTATTTGTGAACTGGGGAGACTAATTTCAATCTTTGTTTGCGTTCTGCCCAAAAGCGGTGAATTGGTGTTGAATATTATTTAGGCCTAGGCCTACCGGTAATTTAGTTTTTAGCAGTGAAAATTTGTTTTTACCATAAATACCTGCCTCTGGTCATAGGCCTATATACGTCTTTACTAGAGATGGACCGATACCAGGATTTTCCGATACCGATACCACTTTTTTCCGAACCGATTCCGATTCCTATTTATTTAGAATTACCTAGAAATTAAGATGTAACAATATAAGATTAAAAACTTTGCAGGATTGTAAGGAGGAAAAGGGAAGGAATGTACCTACCTACTGGTAAACAACTTGAAATGAAATACGAATACAAATGTGAATTGGCTGAACTAAAGTAGAAGAGATGGTATCGGTATCGGCATCGGCAAAATCTTCTGATACCGATTTTACTGATACCACTAGTATCGGCCGATACTCAACGTCAGTATCGGTACACCTCTAGTTTTTACTTTCAGGTAAGGCCGGGCTACATAGATAGGCCTACCTAGCAATAACTAATGATTTGAGATTTGGAATGTACCGGGTAATACCAATAGTTTGACATACCACTACGACTAGAACGCAAGCCTTATGAGGAGAATTTGCTCAGTTATAAAAATAGCAATGTTCTTTGTCTACTTTGAAAAAATCCTTCAATAAATATGGGCCCTGAATTCAGGTAAGCTGTTGTTATCCCATCTCTATCTCTCTCTCACACATCTCTAGATACAAATGGTCAGCCCAAGCCAAGACTGTCTATGTTTTTCTCTTGAACAATTGACTTTTAAATGATTTAACCAAGGTGAGTGATATGAAGATGTTTGAGCATTAAACATGAAAACATGAGACTTGCTGCATTTCAGAAATGAAATTAAATAACCTAGGCTAATCATTCAAGCAATTAATTAAATTAGACATCTGCCTTTACTTCAACAATGATAATCTCCCCCTCCCCTGTACCTTAACTGACCTCTTAAGAGGGGACGCTGAGCTTGGCCCAACTCAAATGCGCGCGCTCAGGTGTTGATGATTTCTGCTGAACGGTTAGCAATATATTACCAAATTTTGCACGAATGTTAATGAAGTACATTTATATTGATATCGACACTTGGTTGCAAAAAATTTGCCATAAAGATCCGTTGCAAGACAAAGTACAAAACATGAAAAACATGGATTTCAATTCTGGAAATTTCCATCAAACCATTTATCTTACGATAAAACTAAATTTACCATACCTACGCTTTTACATTGATTTAAACGTTGATATCCAGTATGAAAATTTGCGCAAATAAAATCCGTACACTTAGAATAAATTCCTAAAGTTGAACAAAATTGAGTAAAATACGGAGATTTCCCTATTTTTAAAATTCAAAATCAATGATATAATTTAGGAATTAGCATACTGGATGTCATAGATTGATTCTTTATAACGTTTGTGTGAAATATGATACTGATGTTATTAACCGTTTCCCGGAAAATCCAGAAAGCTGAGCGCTTGAACTCGTCTCCGCTCTAGCCTCAGCGACTCCTCTTAAAGTGTAAAGACTATAGAGTAATAATAGTATCTTGAAGTGGTACCGCTCCTAGGCCTATTTAAAAAAAAAACATGAAAATGAAATAATAATACACAAACAAGCATCATGTGGTAGGTACACAACTTTACACTGACACCAAAATGGTTTCAACTACAAAGTTTGAAGAATAAAATAAAATAAGTAATGGTGCAAGTGCGACAACAAACATAAGGACAGGCAACACACAGATAATTAAAAAGGTAGGCTTACAAAAGTAGCATGGTCTGAAAAAATTAGTGTTTAGAATAGTGATGACATCGGGTCCAAAAAGTTCAAACCGGTTCCTCAACACCAGAACTGGTTAGGAACCGGATTTTAAAGGTCAATTTTTGTTCAATTATCAGCCTTCCGTGCGTGTTTTTCGGAAGCAACTGTACGGCCGGGAGTGAACTGGCTTCGGCGCCTGCGCTTTATAACGTACGACTGACAGTCAAGTGTCATGTAGCAGCCTTGTGCGTCAAGGCCGTTCGAGTGCTTGATAATCAGCGAGGAAGGATAGATAGCTGGCTACGTCATCACGCGCTCCGTAGTAATAGACCGCACAAGAAACGGTGTGTAGAATGATTATTTTTGCGAAACGGCGGGAAAACGTGTCCGTGAAGTTCACTGTTGTAGGACCTATAGTAAAACTATGTATAGTAGAAAAAAGGAACCGGGGCCCTCCTAGACCTATTACATTTTTTAAATTTTAAATTTTTTATTCATTTAGCTCTAACTATTTAATGTATTCAGTTAAAAAACTGATTTACAAAGGAGGACAACTATTTATAAATCTAATTACATACTGACACAACAATGAACTATAGTTCAGTACGTGAATATTTGAAATAGTAACATTCAGGGATGCACATCGATACATTTTCATTATCGATTATCAAAATGGTAGCCTAATGTCATTAATCATTATGAAATCGAAATTATCAATATCACGTCAATAAAGCCTGTTTCGACCTATTAGTGGAACCTCAAGTGTGGCAAGTTCATGTGTTTGGCTTTCGTCATTGCCATTATCATTATGCCATCATTGCCAAACATAAATCTCGAGTGGGATACCATACCCATCAGCCCAGCCAGTGCATGGCACAACGTGAGATAATCTACGTCTTTATAGAGTTTGGTTTGTGGCATTATTGACCAATTATTTGATTTACGATAATCGATAATGAATTTTGGTTATCGATTATCAAAATTATATCCATTATTGATTATCGATTATTGTGTGCATCCCTAGTAACATTACAACAACAATGCTAGTGCAATTTGATTGGTACTGTAGGCCTATTGTTTTCTTTTTAACCTAATGCAATAAATAAATAATTAATTTGTAATTTAGAGTCTACCCACCCAGTCCTATAACTGATTTCCAGTGGGGGACAGTAAACCAAAGCGACCAAGCCAACCCTGTAGGCCTTGACGCAATCGACGTGTGAGCGATAACCAACCAAAGATCGATATTTTAAAAAAGGAAATATAGCAGCAATCCCAATCAGTATATGGACAGTGCGAACACCCGCGGATAAACGCCAGAATCAACAAGGCCGATTCAGAACAACTTTGAATTTATTAGGTGCCTCATTGCTAGAACGGCTCAAAAGTCACCGTTTACAAATTCCTAAGACAAGAACTGATGGACTTAGTCCAAATCAGAAGTTAAAAAACTTTTGACTTTAGGGTCATTCCATGTCAAATCAACCAAGCCGAGCCTGAAATTAAACTTGACCATCTCCGATTTTGATGAAACTTGGCAAATCTACTCTTACTAACATGTAGATTGATCGTGGAAAATTTTGTATTCCTGACGCGCTTAGTTTTCGAGGAACGCCCCGCTCAAAAACTCAAATTTGGCGACGTCGAGCGACGTACCTGAATTGGTAAGTTTTAAACCGTTGGACGTAAAAGGCTAATTTATTTTTAAATTGAAGAGCTTTTTATTGGCAATTTAATTTATATGTATTTGAATGCATTCCTAATTGTGAAACCATGTAAAAAATCAAAATTTGTTTTAAACCTACCCTAAGAGAAAAAGTATCTCTGAAATAAAAAATAAAAAAACGTGATTTTGTTTAGATGTTTTTTACATGCCCCAAAAAATTTGGGATGGGATGGCATTGGGATCATGATATATCACAGGGTCATGCACCAAATGTGTGTTATGTGTCAGTTTTTACCTTCCATTTGTAGTGAAATTCAAATTTGCCGCACTTAATTTCTTTGAAAAATGAAAACGGAAGGTAAAAACTGACACATAACACACATTTGGTGCATGACCCTGTGATATATCATGATTCCAAAGCCATCCCATCCCAAATTTTTTTGGGCATGTAAAAAACATCTAAACAAAAACACGTTTTTTCTTTTTTTTATTTTTGAGATACTTTTTCTCGTAGGGTAGGTTTAAAAACAAATTTTGATTTTTTACATGGTTTCACAATTAGGAATGCATTCAAACACATATAAATTAACACTCTCCTGGTCACATTAAACACTGGAGTTCTCGCAGACCCGCACAACGCTTTAGAACGCTCTGGCCGGGAGAGGGTTAACACTCTCCTGGTCACATTAAACACTGGAGTTCTCGCAGACCCGCACAACGCTTTAGAACGCTCTGGCCGGGAGAGGGTTAAATTCCCAATTAAAAGCTCTTTAATTTTAAAAAAAAAATTAGCCTTGTACGTCTAACGGTTTAAAACTTACCAATTCAGGTACGCCGCTCGGCGTCGCTAAATTTGAGTTTTTGAGCGGGGCGTTACTCGAAAACTAAGCGCGTCAGAAATACAAAATTGTCCACGATCAATATAGGCCTACATGTTAGTAAGAGTAAATTTGCCAAGTTTCATCAAAATCGGAGATGGCCATGGAAATGGCCTGGTTGATTTGACATGGAATTACCCTTTAGCAGGAATCGAACCCTGGGCATTCTGCATTGGAAGCAGGTAGGCTAACCACAAGACCGACAAGCCACACACAAAATGCCCAAGTAGTGATTAGTGATCTTTCAGTCAGAAGAAAGAACTTGTGTAGGGCCCTAATCATAAAATACAGTTTCGTTTTTCTTTTTTAATGATTTTTTTTTCTTTCTTTCTTTTCTCTTTTCTTTTCATTCTCCACCCTTTTTTATATTTGATTCATTCATTAAATGCATATAATATCATTTTTATTTGTTACCAAAATTGTTGTGTTTAATGCATTGTTCTGGTAATGCTACTATTTCAAATATTTACGAAAATGTAGTTTATTGTTGTTTCTGTATCTATGTAATTAGATTTATTTAGTTGTCCTCCTTTGTAAATCAGTTAACTGAATAGGATAGACGTTAAATAAATAATAAAATAAATAGTAATAAATAAATAATACAGAGAGAAGAGTAAACTTATAAAATAAGGGTACCTAATATACATAGACAATATGGTCATGAAGTTCAGTTTCAGTAGGCCTACAGTTCATTACAGTTTGATAACCGAGAACAGTAAAACTTATAGACCTAACTGTTGGTAGGCCTAGATTCTAATCTTTATCTCCAATGACTTCTGATGAAATAAAAAACATCTAGGCCTAATTGAGAATAGCTTCGGGTTATTTTTCGCCATGCTTTGCCTCTCTGTAACAAGCCTCATGAGTCATGAATCATGATGTGCCTTGTTGGCAGCTGGCCATGGTCCTAGACTTCCTTCGCGAGTTGCAGACGCGAATGATAGAGAGCGAAAATAGCACAGTTGTGCAATAACTTGTAGCACGCAGATTGCTTAAAGCCTTATAGGCAGGGTGAATAGCCACTGATGGCGCTAGTGAATTTACAGGCAGCGCGCACAAGCGGCAGCTGCCCGAACCATATTGATGAATAACAACTGTTCCTACTAGGCCTTTACATGGCCTTTACCATATGCAGTGTCCGATAGCGTGCCGATATAATCATAAAAATACGGATTTAAAAGTGTGCTTGCGTTCTTCAATGCACCTAAATGTTTTTAAAAATGATTGGAACTGGCCAAAGCAGGTCATGTGTTAGACGTGACGGAAATTAAGTCGGGCGAAATAAACAGCTTAAAACTGCGGGAGTTGTGAGGCAGACATCTGTCAACTTGCCTCTATATGACGTGAAAGTTGATGGAAGTATATTAAATTGTTTTATATGTCAGTGTCACTATAAAATTGATGCAATCGCAGTCTGAAAGACTGACTAATCGTTCAATAAAATGTAAGCCTGGCCGCGGCCTAGCTAGACTGGGGCATACTGGGGCCTACAGTTCAAGGGGAACTGTCAAGTCATGTCATGCCCTGCGATGGTGATAGGCCTACGGACTGTAGGCTTCTGTTAGCCTGTAGAAGTAATTTTGACTTTCTGCTCGAAATTAAGTCCCTCATGCAGCCCTAGGGCCTAAGCCATAGGTTTTTACCACCTAGGGTAGGCCTACTTGGTTGATCTAGGTCTTCCCTTGGCCTAGTGGTTTTGTCAATGCTAGGGGCCTACAACTTTATTCGCTACCTTAGAGGCTGGGCACCTTGTGCAAAACGTTGAAACAATAATCTTACACAATTCATTCACAATAAAAACCCTGAAGTAGGCCTAGGGCCAAGCCCAGCTACCCCCGAGGGCTAGGCCTAGCCCTAGGTTTGTTTGCTTTAGTCTGATGAGCCAAGGCCTTGTCCTAGCCCATAAAAAACACAATCAAAGTTTGTAACCTACGCTAGGCTTATCACATCATTTCAAAATTATTCTACATGCTAACACTACATTCGGCATCACAATCGCAGGACATGACAGTTCCCCTTGAACTGTAGGCCCCAGTCTAGGTAGGCCTAGGCCTAGGCCAGGCTAGGCCGGCGAGGCTTACATTTTATTGAACGATTAGGGCTAGTCGGCCTTTCAGACTGCGATTGCGGCAATTTTATAGTGACACTGATATAGATAAAACAATTTAATGTACTGACATCGACTTTCACGTCATATGGAGGCAAATAATAACACTCTTGTCTGACATAAACATGAGCAAAATGCAAGCATTTACCATAGCTTTTACGTCAGCTGTGGCCAGCTTCATCAATTTAATGTTAGAATCCGCCGCTACGAGCGCTAGTAGTATCAACGCACGGTGCCTATATGAGCAATCTGTGAGTGGAAATTGACCAACTCGCAAGCAACCAATTTTCACCCGCAAATTGCGAGCATGCGAGTGGAATTGTCAAAAGCCCCCCATTATGCCATGCACAAGAATAATGTATGCCTGCCTGTAGCCTTTTAGGCTTAAATCAACCTAATCTTGGCCTACAAGACAGTAGGTCCTACACAATGATAAATTCAGACTAGTGATGACATCGGGCCCAAAAAGTTCAAACCGGTTCCTCCACGTCGGACCCGGTTTTTAAAGGTAAATTTTTGTTCAATGTATCAGCCTTACGTGGGTGTTTTTTGGAAGCGACTACATGGCCGGGAGTGAGCTGGCTTCGGCGTCCGCGCTTTGTTACGTACTACTGCCGACAGTCAAGTGTCATGTAGCAGCCTCATGCGTCAAGGCCGGTCGAGTGCTTAATAATCAGCTGGCAGGAAAGGATAGATAGCCAGCTATGTCATCACGGGCTCCGTGGAAATAGACCTAGGGTTACCAGCCGGACATGTCCTCTTTTTTGATGTCTGTCCGGGCAATTTTTTCAAAATAATGCAAATGTCCGGTTATTTCACCCAATTCCATGCAGAGGTGCATGCGTACCCTTCCGCCCCCTCACTTACCACCTACCGACCGTAAATCGCCGAATACGAGCAGCCGATCATGTCCGAGCCGGTCCGAGCGTGTCACACAACACGCCAGGCTGTGCAGCAAGCAGTAGGCTATACTATCACGTGATTTAGTTACCATATCCGTACGTTTCGTGCCTTGTGTCCACGTCGTCGTACGGGGTTGCTGCACTGTACGTTTTT
>JAMZAV010005123.1:0-40591 GCA_024449915.1 Sweltsa coloradensis
ATCTGCGGATTCAAATGAAAGCAAATGTTTCATTAAACTAAGGAAGGGAAGATATTATGGATTTAATTTGATTTAAGGCTATTCCACGCGTTTTTTCTATTTTCCAAAATATGCTTAATCAAAATATAGTGAATGGTTTTGAAACATGGCTATTTTAGAATCAAAATATTTTTCCAATTTTTCTGATCCGGTACACGGCAATATAGCCACCTCAAAATAATTTTTAACTTCAATTCGCCAAGGCACACCATTCAACGTAGGGTGTTGTTGCTTTTGTGACATTAATTTTCAACTGTTTTTCTTTGGACTGACTGAGAGAAAACAGATTTATATTAACAATTGTCTTTCCTGCGAATTTTTTCGTTTGGCGGTACAAATCGGTAAAAAATAACCGCCAAACGAAAAAATTCGCTGGAAAGACAATTGTTAAAATAAATCTGTTTTCTCTCAGTCAGTCCATAAAAAACAGTTAAAAATTAATGTCACAAAAGCACAACACCGTACGTTGAATTGGTGTGCCCTGGCGAATTGAAGTTTGAAATTATTTGAGGTGGCTATATTGGCCGTGTACCGGTCAGAAAAATTTGAAAAAATATTTTTGATTTTATAAAATAGCCATGTTTCAAAGCCATTACTATATTTAACTTAGTATCATATTTTGGAAAATAGAAAAACGCGGTGGAATAGCCTTAATATTTAACACTCACAAAAGGAGCAAGTAGAAAAAATTAAATAAACTTTTTGTCAAACGTATACATGTGTAAATTTCCCCTGCAAATATTTTTCATGTCTGTATTGTTTTGAACTAAGAGAAGCCGGTCTCGTTTTGTTTTGTTGTTGTATGAGCACAAAAGAAGTGCGGACCATTAGTTTGCAGGGAAGATATCCGAGAAGATTTCTCTACTGCGTAGCGTATCAGATGCTGAAAGTTTCTAAGCTAAAAGATTACGGAGGGATGGTAATTCTGCCAGCTGACAAAGGGTCAACCATAGCCAGCCTACTGAGAGAATCTCTGCTTACGTTGACCACCATCTGCAACCGTTGGTAGCCCAGCTAGACTCTCATATACTGGACACCTACCACTTCTTAGAAACGCTAAGAGCCCTGGACACTCTGTTGCCAGCCAACACTATCATGATCACTATTGATGTTAGTTCACTTTACACTAACATCCCAATGGGCCAGGGTCTCTCAGCCATGGAACAATTTCTAAGCACCCATCCCAATAACACTAAACCTGGCACACAGTTCCTGGTACAACTAGCCCGCATGGTACTCACGATGAACAACTTCCGATTCACGGACAAGCACTATCTATCTCCAAACCAAAGGTACAGCGATGGGAACCCGCAAGGCCCCTTCCTACGCCAACCTCTACATGGGTAAACTGGAGACTAACTTGCAGTCTAGACAACCTACGAAAACCGTTGTTGGTTGAGGTTCATTGACGACACATTCACCCTGTGGACCCATGGGGAGGAAAGCCTACTACAGTACCTGGAGGAACTCCTCATATGCAGTCAAGTTCACGTGGGAGATGTCACGCATCCGGATCAACTTCCTAGATGTGACATCTCCATCGAAGAGGGCCAGCTCCGCACCAGCGTACACTTTAAGCCCACCAACAGTACACAGTACCTACACTTCAAGAGTTGCCACCCGCAGTATACTAAACAGTCCCTGCCCCACTCGTTGGCTACCCAAGGCAAACGCATCTGTTCTAACGACGAAGACCTCGCACACTATAAATAAATAATAAATAAATTGTATTTAGAGTCTACCCACTCAGTTAAATAACTAATTTTCAGTGGGGGACTTTAAATCAAAGCGACTAAGCCAACCCTGTAGGCCCCGACGATTGAGGAGAGGATGAAGTATAGCGTGCTGGTAAATACATACAAAGTATTGAAAGGTATGTTTTTAGGTATTCTACCAAATATTTTTAAAATTGTTGATCGTGATAGAAAATCTACTTTAATAAACTCATTGGAAGTTCCTAGATTAAATTCTGAAGCATTTAGAAAGTCATTTATGTACAGAGGCGTATCCTATTCGAATTCAATTTCTTATGATATTAGAAGCCAGTTTACTGATCTAGGAATTGTACAATTTAAAAGTAAAATTGAAGCAATGATAATGAATCAAAGAGCAAAGAATTGATTTTTACTATTTATTTGTAGGTTATTGTCTGGTATGTATTTGTGTAATGTAATTTACCTTCATAAGTTTCTTGTTAATAATTTTTCTTTTCTCTTTGTTTGTTCATTATTGCTTTGATTTATGATATAAACAATGTATTTTCAATTATATCTTTCTGCCTAGATTGTCGGTTGCCGCCCACTGATGGAGCTTGCAACTTGAGTTAGGTGTCCTGTATCATTGCTGTGATCAGTTTGACATAAACAATTTTAAATAATTATATATCTGATATAATTATATATATGAGTCAAGATTTTTTGGACTAAAATGTTATCAAGATTTGAACACAAAAATGAAGATTGATCACAAGAATAAAGATTTCGCGTTCGGTGGTTTCTTCCGCGAAAGTTTTTTGATTATACTCCCTGATTTGCTGTTCCTGATTTTTGGCAAACCTCATATTCGTTTGAGTGGGATCGTCTAATAAATCAGTTTTTTCTTTTTGTTTTTCTTTTTTAATGTTTTTTTTTTTTCTTTCTTTGTCTTTTTCTTTCTTTTTCCGTTTGTTTTTTTTCCCTTTCTTTTCTTTTCTTTTCATTCTACACCCTTTTTTATATTTGATTCATTCATTAAATGCATGTAATATATTTATTTTTTTTGTTACCAAAATTGTTGTGTTTAAATGCAATGTTGTTGTAATGCTACTATTTCAAATATTTACGAAAATGTAGTTTATTGTTGTTTCTGCATCTACGTAATTAGATTTATTTAGTTGTCCTCCTTTGTAAATCAGTTTTTATAACTGAAAAAGGATAGACGTTAAATAAAAAATAAAATAAAAATAAATAAATCGGCGAGTGAGCGATAACCAACCAAAGATCGTTATTTGTAATAGGAAATATAGCAATCAGTGGTATGGACAGTGCAAACACCCGCGAATCAACGCCAGAATCAACAAGGCCGATTCAGCACAACTCTGAATTTATTATGTGCTTCGTTGCTAGACGGCTCCAAAGTCACCGTTTACAAACTCCTAAGACAAGAACTGATGGACCCAAATCAGAAGTTAAAAAACTTCTGACTATGGCGGGAATCGAACCCTGGACCTTCTGCATTGGAAGCAGATACGCTAACAACAAGACCAACGAGCCACACCACCGCATTGTGAATACTTCTGTTGCCCGAGGTTATCCCCAAGAACAAATCGAACAACTAGTGTACCGCCCCACCGCTGACAAACCTATCAAGTCTACAACTACCCAAGGAGACACAATACCCTTGGTGAGAAAGTGGCACCCTGGCCTACACATCCTCAACGGGGTCCTCAAGAGAAGTAGCCACCTCCTTGCATCCTCTGCTACCACACAACACCTGGCCAACAACATCCCCAGTGTTCTTCAGACGTCCACCAAACCTGAGTAACATGATAGTAAAATATGACCTACAGAGGAGACAAAAAGAGGACACCCTACCTTTTTTTGTTTCTTTAAATGGTGGCGAGACATGCCAGGGAAACTTCCTAGGTTATCTGAACGTAAGTGAGCACCATTTCTCGGCTGCTGGGCTAATATTTTCAAAATCGAGATCACCCATCCCATCCAACCAAGGTCACCCGCTTTCCCGATCGTAAATATGCCGATAAAGTAGGGTCACGTGAGGTAAAAATGATACACACAAAATATTGGGCAAAAATGATACAGTGGCATTTTGATAAGTATTTATTAACTTTTTTCATTTTTTTCTTTTGGTAATAATAACTCATTATTTAGTCTTAAATATTATATTAATTATAGCTATGTTAGTAGATGGCAATAAACTTGAAATAATTAATTGAAATGTGCCTGTAAAACTTGCCAAAAAACTTTGTACACGGATGCTTACACTTTCAATGAAATCTCTGCCACTACTCATTCAAATTTACCACTCTCTGTTTCCAATCATTGTCAATGCTGCACTTTACTAAGAAAGCATTGCAGAGTGCTGCTACCTAGAGCCATGTGGCAGGAATTGAAGCTGAAAGTTGAGGTACAAAAATGATACACTCTTTGGGGTAAAAATGATATGGTCAATGTCTGACCAAAACACATGTTAATTCAGCTCAAACAATTTTCAAGGTGAATTTAAAGACTCTTTTTGTGGATTAAATTAATTGTGAATAGTACCATTTAAATATTTTAAGCTTCTTAAGATTATGATGGCCTTATTTTGAGCTCAGGCCAAATCAAAGGTCTGCAGCCAGGTCTTGGAGGCCTAGGCCTAGGCCAGTTTCCCAGGATACAAATGGTTCCGTTCAAAAATGAAAAACAATATTTAAAAATTACATTGGTATGACTATTTTGTAGATTGTTAATCAAATTATCCATGTGTATCATTATTTTCCCTCTTCCTAACCTCTAGCTATGTTTTTAAGGGCTTAAAACACAGTGTATCATTTTTAAACACACGTGTATCATTTTTGCCCAAAGTGCTGGGTAAAAATGATACGCACATTTTATTTATTTAAATATGTTAATGGCTATAAAAACTAAAAATAATTGTCCGGTTGAATTTAGAATCAAATTTCCATGTCATAAGAATATACATTTTTATCATAAGCAGATCTATTGAGCTGCACATAGCAAAGTGTAGTTTTCTGTATCATTTTTACCTCGCTTGACCCTAGAAGCAACAAACCAACGACATCCTCGCCACTCCTAACTAGGGCTGGGCTATGACATATCATTCAATTATCGATATCACACGAAAAATTTTGATATGATCTCATATTTGCGCTCAGACAAATAATGGAAAAAAGTGGGAAAAGGGAGAAGAAATGTTCATAGTCTTCTTGGATTTAGAAAAAGCATATGACAGTGTCCCAAGAGCAAAAGCTTAGGAATGCTTAAAAGCTGCAGAAGTAGAACAAAGTCTAATAACAAGAATTCAAAGCACATAATGTCACAACAAAGAGCTGTGTTCAAACACCATTTGGTAGAACCACTTGGTTTGAAATAAACAGTGGACTACGGCAAGGTAGTGTGATGTCACCTAAATTATTTACCATTGTTATGGATAACATGCTGCGTAAAGTTGAACCCACAGAAAGTAAAACGTCTAAAACGATGATATTTGCAGATGATATAGTGAGATGGGGAGATTCCATTGAAGAAGTCCAGAAGAGCGTAGATAGATGGAATGAGGAAACACTGAAGTTTAACATGAAAATAAGCATTGAAAAGAGTGAAACATTAATAGTAACGAAGAAAAGTTAACGAAATAAAAAGAAGGTGCCATATTTACTCGCATAAGGTGCGCCGTCGCATAAGACGCGCACCCTGTTTTTTGGGACAGGAAAAACAAAACAAAAGTTTTTTTTTTGAAAAATCATGTTTTTATTTTAGAACATAAAATATACTTAATTAATACTTTTAAAATAATAATAATAATTTCTTATAATTGTCAACAAAATTTACGTAGGCCTACGTAGTAACGTAATCATGTAGGCCTAGACCTAATCGCGAGATCATAGTCGACGCCACAGTTCGTACACCCTGTTACGGTCGAACACTGGACTTCTGGGCGGCTCGACCTACTCCAGCTCTGCGTCACTCGCCGAGTCGCTGTGAAGGTTATCGTCCTCTCTGTCACTCTCTCGCTCGCACTGTCTTGCCACACTTCGTGGTCTTCCGTGCCGTCAAGAGCGTTCGAAATGCAACATTTCAAGAAACTCTTTCGCACTAGCTCGCCTGGAATGCGGTCCCATGCCGTTTGTATCCACTGGCAAAGCAACTCGACTGGTGGGCGTTTAATGCGCCCTGTGGGCGTCATGAGGTGCTCGCCTTCGGACATCCATTCTGCATACAACTGTTTTAGATGTCCCTTGAATGGTTTATTTATGCAGACGTCAAGTGGCTGCATCATGGACGTCATGCCTCCCGGTATTATTACTAGGTCCGAGTTTCAACTGTTGATGCGCCGTTTAACTTCATCAGTTTTTTGGCCACTAAAACTGTCTAAAACTAGCATTGAACGTTGGTTCAGTAGTGCACCAGGTCTCCGCTCCCACAGAACCTTCACCCAGTCTAGAACCAACTGTTCGTTCATCCATCCCTTCGCCTGTGCCCTGACAACCATTTTCTCTGGGAATCGTCTTCCGTTTCAAAATTACGTACGCCGGAAGTTTAAAACAATCAGCTGTGACGGCTAACATCGCAGTCACTCGTTGTTTTTCAGAGCCACCTATTAAAACAGTGACACTTTGGACCCTGTCGGCGCGATTGTCGTCTCCGATGGAATTTCAAAGTAGACGGGCGTTTGGTCGGCGTTGCCTATTTGGGAAAGCATGTAATTGTGTTCTTGCCTCAAACGTACTATAGTGGTAGCGGTACGCAAAATAATACTGCACTTTTTGAACACGGTTTGCCACTTTGCACAGTTGTAGGTGGGACCAAAAGTAATTTTTTAAGATGTGGAGGCACTCAAAATTTCCCTAGAATTCAAAATGGCGGCCATTTTCCAAAACGATGTTCTCAATACAAAAATTCTTTTGATGTGTCTAATAAATCATGTTTGGTATCGTTTTCGTATATTTCCGACTCGAATAACACGAAACTAATGTCAAAATAAAAATCCGGGTGAAATTGTAGAAGTTTAACATCTATTTAGTAGTTTTTCAAGAAATCTTAGATTGGGTCCAACGTAGAAACTCGTTTACCCTACCCCTGTAAATGCTTCTAGCAAAAATTATTATGATTTAAATTTTAAGTTTAAAACCGACATTCATTTTTTTACTTTTTGGCCAGTCATTGCTGCGGCAACCAGAGGTGCTCAACAGGTGGTTAATGATTATTGTGCTGATTAATATGCTGCTCTTTTTTAACGCGGTTTGGCACTTGGCTCAGTTGAAGCTGGTACCCAAAAGATTTTTTTAAGATGTAGTGGCAATAAAAATTCCCTTCGAATCCAAGATGGCGGCGATTTTTGGAAATGACCTTTGAACACAAAATTTTGCTCAAAACGACGAATGATATCATGTTTGGTGTCAAGTCCAAATGAATTTGAGCCAGAGAACACGAATTTGAGCTCAAAATATTAATGATACGTACAGTTTTACAAATTCACTACTGCTATTATCACAAATCGACTAATTGATAGGTATTTAGTAAAGAAGATAGGTATTTAAGATTTTCTGTTTAAAGAAATTTATTACTTCTATGCCGCGTTCTTCACTAACTTCACACATTGCTCTCTTGGCAGAACGCTTGCCTTTGGAATTAAAAGCAGACACTGTGTCACAATCAGTGAATGCGTGAAAATCTCTGAGTGCTAATGGTCAGTTTGCCTTTTTTACCTATGCGCAGCTCATCATTTGCTGAAATCGAAGGGGGACAAGCCTGATTTTCGTGCGGAAAAAGTCATCTAATTCAATTTCCCTGTGCTGACTTGCAATGAATAGTTTAGAGAAAAGCTGCTCATCAGTCATCACACTTCTTATTCTTGTTGCCTGCAGACGTAATTTTTAGTTAAGCTGTGAAGATCTTTTTGTTCACGGTCTTTAAGGGTTGAAAAGTAGTTATCAACTATATAGTATCTCCCTTACAACCTTATACAGATTGATGCCATCATCTACAAGAGAGTTTAATGTGTCAACACCTTCCCTGCTCACTAACACCCGGCTGTCAATTACTATAATATCTTCGCTTAATTCCAAGAACGTATTACCAAATTCTAGAAAACTGTCTTCGAGTCGACAACTGCTATAATTGAATCAATAATAATAATATTGTTAAAATGAAACACTAAGAATCCACTTTATAAATATAAGTACCTAGCTTACGAAATACCCACTATAGTGGTACCATTTATACATATTTTATACATTATATACTTTATTTATACACATACATTTATATACTTTGATTGAATACTACATAATTAGGTATACATACCAAGATTCAACGTCATCTGCCATCTAAACCTGAATTGCCATAAAATATTATGCGCCTACACACCAGCCTCTCTCATGTGGGCATTCACCTTCATATTATGTAAATCAATGTTTGTTTTCTATGTTATGTATTATCTGTATCAATGAAGTTGAATAAAATCGTGCTAAATCTGAATCTGAAATCTGAAATCTGAGCGCAAGTGTCTTCCCTAAACATAGTCTGGTATGTTGATGTTGTTGCTCATGTTGTCGAAGAATACTTGGGGTTTCATCTTGTGCGGGAATAAATTGTCAAATCAGCGAGAGTAATGTGTGTGATAAAAAACAAGAAACCAAGGAACTATGCGTTTGAGAGATTCTTTGAACAGGTTATAACTACCATTTTTAAGTGGCCATTGGACTAAAATTTGCTGAGCTTGCATGGCCCAACTCAAATGCGCGCACTCAGGTGTTCATAGGCGCCAGCTCCGTGGGTGCAGGGGGGCCAAAGCACCCACGAGATAGATTTGTGTAGGAGCTGTGCACCCACACAAATCATCATCACAAACGGTAGTTCTTCTGCGCATCCACACACATACGGAATTGAATGGTATATATGTTATATTTATTTTTTCAATGTGACAAACAATTGTAGTAGGGCTGATTCGAAACTACCGCAAAGCCCCCAGTGCCAACCACTAGCGGGGATGTAATATAATCTATCACCTCAGTGACTCACTTGTTTTTGGTGGGTTTTCAGTTTTGACTGCACAAAAACTACATTATTTTGGTAATGCATTCAGCCCACAACTTTTTTTCTAAAACGCACCAAACGCACTAAAAAACTGATTTTCAAAATTTTCGCCCGCGGCGCTATTGTTGGGGGGTTTTGCCCCCCGAACCCCCCGTGTGGTCCCCATATACTACCTCCGGGATATTAATTTCGCCTCACCAATAAAACTTCCCCAGAGCCGCCACTGCTCTACCCCATAGTTTGTCTAAGTTTTGAGCACCCACAGTCGTTCTGAAAAGTTGGCGCCCCTGCAGGTGTTGATGATTTATGCTGAACGGTTGGTAATACATTACCAAATTTTGCATGCATGTTGATGAAGTACTTTTATGTAGATATCCACACTTGGTTGCAAATAATGAGCCAAAAAGGTCCATTGCGAGACATAAATCCAAAACGCGAAAAAAAATGGGAAATCCAAAACATAGATTTCAATTCTAGAAATTATCACCAAACCGTTTATATTTCGATGAAACCAAATTAACCTGCTAGTTCACATTGATTTAATCGTTGATATCCAGTATTCAAATGCGTTAAAATAATCTGTACACTTGTAATAAATTCCCGAAGTTCACAAAAATTGAGTAAATTACGGAGATTTTACGATTTGTGTATTCAAATTTAATGAATTAATCTAGGAATACGCGTACTGGATCTCATAGATTGATTCTTTATAAAAGTTCGTGTATAATATTATACCGACGTAATTAACCGTTTACCCGAAAGAAAGAAAAACAGAAAACTAAGTTCTGAAACTCGTCTCCGAGCCAGCCTCAGCGACTCCTCTTAACAACGTCACAAAGTAAACACATGCCAAGTAAACTCCAGTATAGAGTTTAAATTCTACAAAATACTCAGTTTCTCAATTTTTTGTTATTTTACTTTAATATTGAAGTAATATTTGTATTCTGAGAGTCACTTACATACGAAAATGACTCTCAAACACAGATGAATTTGAAAAACTGCAAGAATTTTGTTACTAAGATCAACATTCCAAAAATCGCCGCCATCTTGGATTCGAAGGGAATTTTTATTGCCTCCACATCTTAAAAAAATCTTTTGGGTACCAGCTTCAACTGAGCCAAGTGCCAAACCGTGTTAAAAAAGAGCAGCAAATTAATCAGCACAGTAATCATTAACCACCTGTTGAACACCTCTAGTTGCCGCAGCAAAGATTGGCCAATAAGTAAAAAAATGAATTTCGGTTTTAAATTTAACATTATAATCATAATTATTTAATGTTAGAAGCAATTACAGGGGTATTGTAAAGGAGTTTCTACGTTGGACCCAATCTAAGAAGATTTTCTTGAAAATACTACTAAATAGATGTAGAACTTCTAGAATTTCATCCGGATTTTTATTTTGACATTATTTTCGTGTTATTCTGTAGTGAAGCTGGGTTATGCTAATGTTATTTGGTTTAGTTTAATTTATTATTAAGTCTATTTTACATTCTTTGTTACACTACATGTAACATGTCATTGTGTAGTGATTATATTATGTAATTGTATTTTGGAATTTTGTATTTGGTAATTGTATTGTAATGTAATTTCATGTGGTCTATTAATTATAAAACAGCAAGTTAGGTTTATTGTGCAAAGTGCCAGAGGTGTAGCAAGCTCACTTCCCTGTACTAGTTACTTCACTGTTATGGAATGTGATCAGTCAGCAATTTTGTGTAAAGTGTGGCTGGCTGTGATGACATTCACCAGGTGAGGTAATTAGGAAGAAGTGACTTGACTAGAGGCTAGGACTGGTGGCAGGCTGGGTGTGACATAGGAATTAGAGTAGGGTCTGGTGTGCTCTCAAAGACAGGTGTGGTTAAGTCTGATTCAAACTAGTCTAAATTCACATTTATAATCCTGCAACTCTGTATAACAATCACCAAAATTAACAAGAAAGTACTTAGCAATAAACCACCAGACTTACAAAAGTAACCAGACTACAGTCACTGGAAAGAGAAAGCTTCCCCTACCATCTGTTTCCCCCAAACCACCCCTAACACCTACGGCAAGGCAGGTCCTGGCTCCCCACAACAATCTACAACCATCCTTCGGTGCCGGCTGCCGCAGTCCAGGTTGCAGCCAAAAACCACGTCCTTCGGAGAGTCCAATCCGCCCTCGAACTCATCTAACATCTACGAGCTACGAGTGGTGGAGCGGCATTACAATTCGAGTCGGAAATATACGAAAACGATACCAAACATGATTTATTAGACACATCAAAAGAGTTTTTGTATCTGAGGACATCGTTTTGAAAAATGGCCGCCATTTTGAATTCTAAGGGAAATTTCGAGTGCCTCCACATCCTTAAATATTACTTATGGTCCCACCTACAACTGTGCAAAGCGGCAAACCGTGTTCAAAAAGTGCAGTATTATCGTTTTTCATGTCGTGTACCGCTACCACTAACTAGTACATAACGCTGAAACGGACGAAATTTTTCGTCATATGCCGGCGGCAAAACGCTGGCATATTGTTGTGCGGCGACGGATGGAGAACCCAACCTCTTCATAATCGCTGTAACCAGCCGCGGCTCACTTTGAATTCCGTTGGTTCGATTTCTAGTTCTTTTGCAATTAATCTTGACTTCATCTGACACATCTCCGTGGAGACCGCATAGCCAGAATTTCGACGGTCCTCGAATGAAAGTAAGCAACTGGTCTTCTACTGCAGGAAACTTGCCTTCCTTAGGCCCAAGAAAAGCTTCACGCAAGCCTGAAGTTTCTTGCAGTTTCAGCTTCTGCTTTCTCCAATCTCGTATACACGACTCACTTATTCTGTATTTTTTGCCGGCGGCACGATTTCCAATTTCCTCGGCATCACCAATAACTTGGAGCTTTACACTCGCCGTGAAAGCCCTCAAAATACAACCTTTAAACTTATCACGTTATCGTGCCCGTGCGTGTTTAGGCCTAGTCAACAAACACCTGCACTACTACACCCACGCTACGCCCACGGCCCACGAGTGGCGAGTAGTGTGCGAGGCTGATGCTAGGGTGTAGTGAAGGAAGCTAGTGTCGCGCTCTACCACATACTCTGTTCACTAGTCTCCCGAATACTTTGTTCACCACGTAGCAGCAGCGAGCGCTACGAGACGAAACGCGCGCATTTCAAACACGAATTTTTCGCTTTGACGGGAAATCCTCTCGTAAGACGCGCACCCCAACTTTATGAAGTGAAAATTTGGAAAAAAGGTGCGCGTCTTATGCGAGTAAATAAGGTACTACGGGGAGAAGAGCTGGTCATTGCAGAAGCATTTAAATTAGGGGTGTGCGGATACCGAAATTTCGGTTCGGTTCGGATAATTCGTATCCGAACCGATGCGCGAAAAATTGGAACCGACTTCGGTTCGGTTTCGGATAGTTTGAATTGCGCGCGCAAACCTCGACTACTGGCACGGAGCGTGCTGTAGACTGCGCTATCACGCTCGTGGTGTGTGCACCATAGACTGCGCAGAGCTCTAGGAGGCTTTGCTTGAGTCGACACCGCTACGTTGATCGTTTTTTTTCGAGTTTGACGACCACTGTTCGACTTTCGATATTAAACACGTCACACGACCTTGAGACTGAGGCGATGTTTTATTTATAATGGTTTTATGTTGCTGTCCACACTGCCAACGACTGAAGTAACGCTGGGCTATTTTGTAATATAATTGGGCAAGGAGCCTTTAGTTTCTCACTTTCGGTATTATTCGAGGCAATTAGTATGCCTAATATGCGTGGTAGTATTATTTGCAGGTGCAGCGCAATCGAAATACGACGTAAACTACAATATCATATAACTGGTTTAACCCTACTTCTGCCGTGAACAGCACATAGTCCTAGGCTTACGTATTATTATTATGATTCCTAGTTACAAGTTATTACTCAATTTACGATGGAAGTGACATAGAGCGGTAAAATTTACAAAATGATGAATGCTCTTTGCTATCCCTAAGTCTAGGGCTAGCCTCAGAGCCTAGTTTAGGGCCTAGGCCCTAGGCCTAGCCTAACAGCAACTGCAATTGACTGCACTTGGGCCTAGGCTTTATCAATCTGCATTGGCTTCGAAAATTTGTTGTAAGCTATTAAATTTGATCAACGTAACAAAGATCCTTGGTTTTTTATTAGGGCCTCTGAGGAGCCTAGCTAGGCCCTACCTAAAACCTGGGAAAAAACTCAAATTCTTAAATTAGGGCCTAGGCCTAGGCCAATGCTTCATTCATTATTCAAATTATTTTGATATGGAAAAAAAAAGTCAAGCTAGGCCCTATACCATCTATTTTACATATATTTCAAGCCTAAAACTATCCGAACCGAAACCGAACCGAGAATCGAATAATTTTACTATCCGGAACCGGAACCGAACCGAACTCAAAAATCAGGATTCGCACATCCCTAAGTTGAATACCTCGGAAGTATACTAACAACAGACACAAAAATAGATGCTGAAATATCAAGGAGAATTATTAAGCGAGCGTCTCCACTTGACTCTTATGGCTCGAATGTCTGTTTTTTTTTTTTTGTTTTTTTTTTTTTTTTTTTGTTACTGCTTCGGTACAGGTCACACCGTTTCTCCGATGGACCTGAAATTTTGCACACATGTACATACCACCTAGGCGGGTTGCTGTATAGTTTTGAACAAAATCCGATCGTTGGTTTATAAAAAATAAAAATAAAATAAAAAAATAAAAATGTTCTGATCGTTATGAATTTTGCAGGGTCAATAAGTACAACATTCTCTCCTATTTTACAAAATTTTTAGCTAAATCGGTCAAGACCTTAAGTAGTGTAGATAGAAATAACAAAAGTAACGTTACCATGGCAGCACGAGAATTCTGGTCACTTTGCACTGCCACCTAGAAGTAATCAAAATACTATCGAGGAAGCAGTGTATTATTTGTTACAAAGAGTTAAAATAGTTTTCCCAAAGAATGATGTCAAGGTCCTCTAGATGGCGGTGGATTTTATCCATTCTCTCCTATTTGACAAATTTTCAGCTAAATATTGGTATGCAACATTATGGGAATGTCGTACTCCGGGTCGTGTTGCACGTACCGGTGCTCGCTCAAAAACGCGACGGGACTTTAGCGTTTTCCTAGTATTAGCAGACAAATTTTACCAAAGTGTAACGGAAACTATTATGGAAAGAGAAATAGCATCCAGGTGCAAGATGCTATTGTACAAAATGTATTTCCTCCCAATAATATCATAATATGCATCAGTGACATGGACAATAGGAGGAAAGGAAGACAGCAGATGCAAGCAGCAGAGATGAAATTTTAAGAAGTTCTGTAGCCTTAACAAAAATAGACAAGGTACGGTGAAAAACAATAAGAAACAAACTAGGAGTGGAAAGTTTACGAAATAAAATAGGAAGAGAGAGACTTCGATGGTATGGGCACGTACGAAGAATGAAACAAGATAGAATACAAGAAGAGAATTTGAATGCACATGGGGGGGGGGGGGGGGGGAGTAAGAATGGTTGGACGCCCAAGAGATAGATAGATGGAGGGGCCAAATAAAATGGAACGTTGAAGAAAGAGGAATCATGGGATAGAATTAATGAAGAAAAACTATGGGAGGATAGAAATAAATAAAGAGAACTGGTAGAAATGCCTGTCATAGAAGACATCAAAGTAGATGAGGAGGTGTTGAGCCTGGCTAGCAAACACTGAAAGTCCAAGGCCCGAGAAATGGCGATACGTCAACCCCCGACCTGGCTTATGTTGGAATTGGGTGTTTGATTAATGATTATTATTATTGGATGAGCGTAGCGAGCGAAGCGAAGATTCCATTTCACTACACTAGAGAAAAAAATCCGGAATGTTTTTTTTTTTTCTGTGTTTTTTGTGTGTCTGTGAACACGATTCCGGCTAAACCAATACTCCAATTGCGATGAAATTTTATTGAGGTCTATGAAATCTCTGAACGAAGAACTGCACGGGGGAAAAAAATCGATCAAAAAATTATTTCTCATAAAAAACGCAAATTTTACGATTTTTTAAATTTTAAAACATTCTTCGACTTATAACACCTACATGCTTTATCCCATTGTGATGATTTTTTCAAAGAACCTTAATTTTATGAATTAATATATTCTTTGAAATTTGAGCGTAATCGAAAAATGATCTATTAAAAAAATCCGCAATTTTACGCTTTTTTCGTTTAAAAAAAATTACGCTCATCCATCAACGCGGCGGGACTTAAGCGTTTTCCTAGTCAATAAATCAAGTAATAGTTGTAAAAAAAAAAAAATTAGGTGTATATTTTTCATAATTTGGGCCAAATAGAATAGGTTGATTAGGTATCACCATAAACCTATTTACGATTTTTACGATCTCACAGTAGCGTTAAATGACCCAGCACCTCCACCAAATGCACCAGCCAGGTTAACCCATCGGCTTTCTCGCCAGTCGAATTGACGGGCTGTTTTAAATGCGCGCCGATTTACCTGGCCATCGGATCGACGGGCTGGAACAGCAGGGAACAGCGCGCTACATTATCGGTCGTTGTATGAGAATGGTTCGTCTAATCACCAAGAGATCACGCTCAATGTACTCTACGCACTTCGCTGCATCCAACGATGTGTTTGGCTCGTCACTCGGTCAAGTTTTAGCCTGTCTATGCTTGAAGGAAAGATTATGTTTGCATTCGTAGGTGGTTTATGGCGGCGCGCGCGCTTTGGCGGCTACAGCTAATTGCAATATTTTGACAGATATGACGAAGATGAGGGGTGTGATATTTTGACACAAAGAAAAATTCGAAGGAAAGTTCATACACCTAGACATTTATTTAGGCTACATTTTAGTTTTTTATTTCAAGTTTATCCGGTTATTTTCGTTGGAGCAGTGAATTTTTTGCTGAGGTGCGCTCCGCAACCCCATTTCGTAAAAAATAAATGGATTTGAGGGGGCAGGGCGCAGCGATTTTTAATGGAAAGCCGATGGGTTAATATAATTTAGACTACCTACCCGGCATCACCACCAAAAATTACGAATTAAGCATTTTTTGTGTACATTTCGATATGAAATCAAATATCGATATCGAAATATAGATTATTTTGCCCAGCTTTACTCCTAAGTCCTAACCCATAAATTTTTTTTTTTTTTTTTTTGAAAACCGGTTTTGGTTGTTTAGAAATTGGCAGTGGCGGCTCGTGGACATTATAACAGGTGGTGCTAATATACAGCAAACGTAAATCATGCATATGGGTTACGTGTGACAGGGAAGGAGGGGTGTGTGAGGTTGTCACAACACCCACCTCCTCCCACACAAATAAAAATAATTGAATAACAATGTAAACTACAATCAATTTAAATTAAACAACAATTACCAACAGCGACTGCTGTTAGGGTTGAAGACTGACGACTGTCGAGTGAAGTGATTGCAAGGGTGCGCGGCTAGCAGGCAAACCTATATAGAGCCCGAGTGCGCGAGTCCCGACAGCACCAGAAGACCGGTTTGCGTTTCGTTTTACCCATGTTGTTCCCTGTCGTTGCGTGCTAAAAGGGCTTAAAAGTCGTCGAATTCGGTGCGGAGCACATCGCAGGTTTCTACATAGGCTTGGTTCAAAACCATCACCGCCATGTAATACGCGGTATGAAAAAGTTGACCATCAGCGCCATCTCTGCAGCACGGCCGCGGATACTTTTGAATACTTAATTGGATGAGCGTAGCGAGCGAAGCGAAGATTCCATTTCACTACACTGGAGAAAAAAATCCGGAATGTTTTTTTTTCTTTTTTTTGTATTTTGTGTGTTTGTTAACACGATTCCGGCTAAACCGATACTCTGAATGCGATAAAATTTTATGGAGGCCTTCGAAATCTCTGAACTTAGAACTGCCACGTTTTTAAGCGCAATCAAAAAATTTTTTCTTATAAAAAACGCAATTTTACGATTTTTTTCGATTTTTTTAAAATCTCTTCGACTTATAACACCTACTCGCTTTATCCGATTGTAATGATTTTTTCACAGAACCTTAATTTTATGAATTAAGATATTCGTGGTGAAATTTGAACGTAATCGAAAAATTATTTCTCATGAAAATCGAAATTTTACGGGTTTTTTTCTTTTTAAAACAATTCTTCGGCTTATAACACCTACATGCTTTATCCGATTGTAATGATTTTTTACAGAACCTTAATTTTATGAACTTATATATTCGTGTTAAATTTTGAGTGCAATCGAATAATTATTTCTTATGAAAATTGCAATTTTACGATTTTTTATTTTTTAAATTACGATTTATTAAAAAAATTAAGTTAATTTTTTTATTTTATTTAATTTAATTTAAAAAAAATCTTCGACTAAGTAATAATTTTTTTCACAGAACAACAGAAAATCCTGCGTAACACATGGCAGCTCAATGCACCAATTACGCTCATCCAACAACGCGGCGGGACTTAAGCGTTTTCCTAGTTTTACAATACATACACATTGAACTTATCAAAAAATCAGTTTAATGGAGATGGATGATTTATGGTGGTGGTGCTACAGCACCAGCGCACAATAGCACGAGTCGTCACTGGAAATTGGTTAGCCATTTGCTAACCGATGTCATCCCTAACTACCGGTAACTAACATCAAACAGTAATTATAATAATAATAATAATAATAATAATAATAATAATAATCATAACTCAGTTCCAACTATGTCGGGTTGAGTGGTGGTTTTCCACCATTATCTAGGGCATGAAACTGTATAGGTAGTCGTATAGACAGTAATTAAATTCTCCAAAAGCAATCTGGACAATTACTTCACTAGGGCTGTGCGAGCCTAGAATTTTTAAGTCGAGCCGAGCATAAAAAAAACGTGATTTTCGAGCCGAGCCGAGGTTTTTAAAAAAAAAATTTTAATTAAAAAAAAAGGTTAGCCTACATATTTTCTAGGGATGTCATCGGGTACCCGGTTCTAGAAATTACCCGGAGCCGATTATAAAGATCAGGGTATTTTCGCGACCATTTTTAGGATTCACAGGGTTTATTATTTACGCGCTACGTCGATGCGATCTTTCCCGCGGAGCCTGCCCGCTGCCTGCAGAGTCGATAAAGAAGACCCGGGAAACCTTCTTTGTCGACTCTGCTAAAGAGTAACTCGAGTTGAACAACAGAGCGCGTTGTAAGCCACACGTGACACCTGCGCGAACTACGTGCGCGTTCGGTCGATCCAACTCCAAGTCCAACCAACTCAACTCACAGCAGCTGACGAAGAACAAAGATGGTCGGTGTGTGGAACTAGTTGGAAGAAGAATTATTGCGATGTGATCATGTTTCTACGATCACGACGCATTGGATTGTTATTCCTTGGCTTATCTCCTTTCTTTCCTAGGCTTATTTTGCGACGAAAGGTTCAGCGCGGGCGATAGTGTGATAGGTTTTCCCACAGAGAGAGAAAGACACGTTTGCATTCTAGGCCTAGGCCTATCGCATTCTACTGCGTCGACCGTCGAGTCGACTGTTGATCGCTGGCTCAAGCTGCCGCATTCTTCCGCGAAAGTCTTTGTTGACAAGACTGTCTGTTGAGTGTTGATGAAAATGAGCGCGTGTACTGCGTGTTTTTGTAGGCTCGGCTCGAATAAATTGAACATAAAGCCAAGCTCAAACCTGAAGCTCGAAAAAGCTCGAGAAATCGAATACTCGCACAGCCCTATACTTCACATAATAATATGCAAATTACTAAATGAATAGCTCAACTCAAGGATTTTTTAAGTATCTCCCAAGGATAAAAATAATTACTTGGTGGCAACCCTGATCTATGCACCTACCTGGAAGAAGCTCTCCACATACTGCAGGACAAACAGGCCACAGTCGTAGACGTTGTTTTGTTGTGGTACTTCTGGTTGTACTCCTATGATGGTATCTTTATTGAACTCGCGGTATTGCTTCATCTTCTCTCTGTACTCTATCAGTAGGTAGTCCCTCAGCGTGGCAACGACCCTATTCCGAGATGTGCCTGCCAGGGAGTCGAATATCAGGATGCACGGCCTAGAGAGGGAGAGGCAACATTAATACATACAAGGTGTCAGGGAACAGGGATATCAATAAAATGAATGCAACAATAAGTTGTAGCTATCAGAAATACCATGATTTCTCTTTTATCCCGAGAGTAGTCGCGTGTGGTCTTTTAGACCGACTTTTTTTTTCAACAGTTGGTATTTGTACAGCGCACATGCGTGGCTTGTCTAGTTCCGCCTACCTTCCCAAAATAGATTTGTGAAGCCAGTGTGCAATACGCAATTCAGTGTTCTGCAGAACTTCATCTAAGATAAGAGGTCCTGTTCGGTTGCTTGGTCTTTTCGACCGCTGCGCGACTACTATGGGAGGCAAAAATATGCATACTCAATCACTATTATGAGACATGTATTTTGTATGGTAGGTTGATTATTGTTCAACATACAGTTTTGGCATAATATTACTGTCTTGGTCTACTAATAATTCGAACTACAGGGTGTTTCAAAACATATTTTTATACCTTTTTGTAGGTTTGCAACATTCTGTGTTTGATTGATTATTGATTGATAATTGATTGATATAACCATGTATGCTGTCACATATATGTAGAGGTAATGAGAAATGGTGATATAAAAACCCAAATTTCGTTTTTAAAAAAACAAATTTCGCGTTTTTCGCGATTTCAAAAAAAAATTTCAAAAGTTACTAAAAAATCAAAAAATCATTAAAAAAAATTGTATGCACTGTTATTTTGGTATACGATTGTCGCGGAAGCCGTGATACACGCCGTTATTTTTTAGGTCTATTTCCGTGAAGCTCATGACGTCACGGTACCCCCCCCCCGCCTACCGCGCGCGTAATATTCGGTCTGGACCGGCACCTCCACCAAAACTGGACCGGCACCTCCACAACACTTACATTTTGCACACTAAAAGGTTCAATTTCGCGGTTAAATTCGCGTTTTGACCAGTTTGATACAATTTCGTTTGTTATTTCGCGCTATACGCGAAATTTCGCGAAATTCGCGTTTTCAAAATGTGTTTTTTCCATCTCTAAATGATGTAATTTGTCGACAATATTACATTTTAGGCAATAAAAAGGACATTTAAAAAAAAATCGCGAATTTCGTTATCACCATTTTTCACTACCTCTACATATAAGATAAATTACCTTATATTCGTAATCAAAAACGTCATCCTAACATTATTAGCCCATAATAAATAATGCGGTCTAAAGGACCGCGCGCGACTACTAACGTTACAAACAGGGGCGCGACTACTCTCGGGTTATAACGAGCAAAGTAACGAGAAATAGGGAGACATAGGGGTGTGCGAATATTCAAAATATTGAAGTATTCGCGCAAAATTTACTATTCGGATTCGATTCGAAACTCAAATAGTAAGTAGGTATTCGAATTAAAAAAAAAAAAAATAACTTTGAGGGGCAAACGCCCGTGTAAGATCCCGACTAGGGCTCTCGTTCTCACAGATGATGAAGAAGAAGCAGGCCTTGGGCCCGAAACTGACATGTCCACTTCCAAGTCTACGGCGAAGAAAAGTGCTATTTGGGAATTGCACATTCCACAAACGCGATAGACCTACCCTTACCTAATTTGTAATTTCCTTTAATACAACGTAGGCCTTTAAATATCCAATCCCCCCTCCACTTCTAAGCCTTGTCCTAGGCCTACCATACCTCTAGGCCGTAGCTAGGTCCTTGCTTACTGGACCAAGCTCTAAGTCCATAGGTAGAGATGTGCAAAAATGGTTAGAACGAAATTCACGATTTTTTTTAAAGTTGCAATAATCCCTTCCAATTCAGTTTGCACATTAATCATCTGAATTGTGATTGAATGGTACCAATTTCCAATTCGCGAATTTTCGCGATATTTTAGTTGATACCGCGAACTAGTGGCGAAATTAGCAATTATGTCTTTAAACGCGAATTAGGTCACGAAATTTCCAAACTTTTTTTAAAGTTTTGGTGGAGATGCCGGTAGGTAGTTGAAATTAAATTAATCCTGGCTGGTAGCCTATATATGGTGGAGGTACTGGGTCATACAACGCGATTGTGAGATCGTAATAATCGTCTGTACGTGAGTATGCTCAAAATACTAATCAAAATACCAACATTACACAAAAAATGCATAATTTCGTAAATTTGCTGACAACAGCCGACTTGTTAAATGAATTCTTGACGGAAATTAAAGGAAAACCAAACCAAAACATCTTAGAAACAGTTGCAAAATATACTGATATTATAGATGCCCTTATAATAATGCTAAACGATTCGAAAAAAGGTGCAAGTAGGGCAATGCAAGCCCGTATAAAGCGCTCTCAAAGATAAAGAAAACAAAAAATCATGTCACGTAATAAATATTGGAGCATTGAATACGTAGTTACAGATAATATCTCGTAAATGAACGATTAAATGAACAACAATCGCAACAAAAGCTGAAATGAAACTTCAGAGAACTAAGATTGTTTTATCAATCATATCAATCAATATCAATATCAATCGATAATTAATTGCACATGCAGGATACAAATTCATATCGAACGACAACCCTAGTAGCCCTATACAAGTGGCCCGTATGACGTCTACTCACTGTTTGATGGGCTCCGAGTACTTCCTCTTCATTGTCGGCTTGACAGGGTCAGTAGTCGCCTTATCTTGACGGGAGGTGGCAGTTTCCTGTTTGCAACCAAACACGTATAGTTAGTAGGCTGTACCGTCTGGGGCAGAGCAGGTACCATTATTATAATAACAATAATAATAGTGGTTAAGACACCTGTCTGGAATGCGGGAGATCCGTGGTTCAATTCGCTGTTGGGGCGGACTTTTTTAATTTCTGAATTGTAGTAAATAATAATCTTAACTCAGTTCCAACAATGTCGGGTTGAGTAGTTTGCCACCAATATCTATGGCAAGAAATTGTAGATACTAAGCTTGTTGGACTAATTATTTATTAATAATATTATTATTGAGCGAGCGTCTCCAATTGACTCTAATGGCTCGAATGTCTGTTTTTTGTTTTTTTGTTTTTTTCTGTTACTGCTTCGGTACAGGTCGCACCGTTTCTCTGATCGACCTGAAATTTTGCACACATGTACATACCACCTATGCGGGTTGCTGTACAGTTTTTGAACAAAATCCGATCGTTGGTTATAAAAAAATAAAAAATAAAAAAATAAAAATGTTCCGATCGTTATGAAATTTTGCAGGGTCAATAAGTACAACATTATCTCCTATTTTACAAATTTTCAACTAAATCGGTCAAGACCTTAAAGACTTATTGGTATGGTACATTATGGGAATGTCGTACTCGGGTTGTGTTGCACGTACCGGTGCTCGCTCAACAACGCGACAAGACTTTAGCGTTTTCCTAGTTTATTACCATTAGCCTAAGTTTGTGATTTTGAAAATATTGAGATTCAAGTTTAATTTGACTGAGAATATATTGTGATTACTGCACAACATCTCCCATAGGTATATATCTCGTAAATTTTATGACACTTTATTTTTAATAGAAAAGCAGTACTGGTATGATAATTTTCTCATACCATGGACCACACAAATAACATAGGCCCTACTCTCATAGCATCCTATTTCTTTATACCACAATGCAAACAACAACAATAAGCTCATGGTTTTGTGGTTAGATGCTCAACTTCCAATGCAGAAGGTCCAGGATTCAATTCCCTTTTTAGGTAGTAGTTTTTTTTACTTCTGATGTGGACAAGGGAAGTCCAATCAGTTTTTTGCTTGGGAATTTGAAAACTGTGACTTTGGAGCCGTCCTAGCAACGAGGTACATAATAAAATCTTAGGTTAGTGGTGGAACGTTTAAAAGGGCATGCAGAGTCAATGTTTAGAGTTTTATATGAACGTGTAAACGTTTTGTTTTTTTTTTTATTGTTTTTTGCCATCACTTTTGCCGCCTACTCGAACACGAACACAGGCCAGGTGCCAGGTCCAGGCAGTTAAGGCCGGTCATCAGTACAAAATTACGATTATGCCTACCTAAATTTAATATATATATATACATTTTTTTAGGGGGAAATGGGGCTTAAAAACATTTACATGTTTAAACGCATTTAGTAGAGCAGTTTAAACGTTTAGGGAATTAAACTGATTTGGGCAGCCCTAACTCAGGTTGTTCCAAATTAGCCTTGTTGGTCTGGCTGTCCGCGGGTGGATCGTATCCAGCTTGACTCAACTATGCCGGTCTCTAGTGGTCATTGTTTGCTCTTTGATGGTGTCGAAGCCTACAAGGCTGGCTTAATCGTCTTTAAGTTTTAATTGTAAATTTAATATGGGTAAAATTTTATATCGCATACAAAATGTGTCACACTATTAGGTTTGTTTGGTTTGCTACACGAACTTACACTTTACACTAGTGTAGGCTCAAAATGTCTAAAAAGCGTTTTCGTATTAAGTGTAGTGTAAAGTGTAGCCGTTTGGTTTGACTTCGTGTAGTGTAAAGTGTAGAATTTCTACACGAGCTCTAGGAGGTCGTGTAGGGTGAAGTGTAAAAATTTAGGCGCAACATTTGAAGAGAAACAGCTTAAAACATAATGAATGACACATTCTTTCATTGACAATCCGATATAACTCCTAAAATCAATTAACAGTCTATAATTACGTATTACTAAACTGATTCGAAGTATTTTATTTGTGGCACTATGTATTGTGATGAGGGCAAATGCGTAGGGTACTCTAACCTCAATTAGGATAAGCACTATTGAAGATAATATTCCAAATAGCTTTTCATCGTTCAGATAGTACACATTTTCTATTATTTTGACTCATTAGTGCCTTCAACAGTACTGTTTGTTGTTTTATTATGTTTTTTTAGTTTGACAGTTCGATGTGAGCAAATCTAGTGTAGAGTGTAGCTTAAAAAACGTTTGGTTATCCTGGGTAAAATGTAGTGTAATTTGATTTCAAGGCCTACACCTACACTACACAAGTCTACACTACACTAGGTAAACCAAACAAACCTAATGTGTAGTGTGTTGCGTAATCCTTTTTATGTAACACATTGTACCTGGTTTGACTTTAAAAATTTTTGCACACGAATGAACGTAGGGTAAGTCGCAACTCAGTTTTATGCATTTCAATTTTCAATTATTTGTGCAACCTAAAATCGATAAAATACAGTAATTGGATGAGCAAAGCGAAGATTCCATTCTACTACACTGGAGAAAAAATCCGGAATGTTTTTGGTTTCTGTTTTTTTTTGTGTCTGTGAACACGATTCCGGCTAAACCGATACTCCAATTGCGATGAAATTTTCTAGAGGCCTTCACAAAATTTGCCACGTTTTTGAGCGCAATGGAAAAATTATTTCTCATGTAACACCTAGACATGCTTTATCCGATTGTAATAATTTTTTCACAGAACATTAATTTTTGAAATTAATATATTCGTGTGAAATTTGAGCGCAATCGAAAAATTATTTCTCATGAAAATCGCAATTTTATGATTTGTTTTAATTCGAAGGCTGACAAAACGCGCAAGCACGGCTGGTATCTCTTGGTGGGTAGGTAACTGATTATTATTAATCTATGATTATGATTAATACATATGAACATAGGAACAAAAAGACATTCCCATATTATTATGAAATCCCCATCAGGATAACAATAAATAAATAAGATTCACTGTTACTATAAATCCTAGTTATTTTGGTTGACATACAAACGACCTTCGACCTAACCAAACACTTACGAGTGATTCATTAATGCATTTACAAAAATCTACTGATCTTGACGCAGCTATATTTATCTCTCTCCCTCTCCGCCGGGCCCCACACCCCACTCCCAAGGCGACGACCTTGAAGCGACCCCCTACACAGACGCCTTCTCTCCCATCTGGCCTGTCCCCCCCCCCCCCCTTGAGGGGAAAGTTTGTGTAAAGATGACAAAATGGCTGCAGTAAATTTACCAGAAGAAAAAAAACACCAGAAATCCCAGGGGCGGTCGGTCGGTAACATCAATAGAAAACACGCCAAATTGTAAAAAACACAACGGACAAAAATTGACGGTTTACGTTTTCACGACGGATTTCGTAAAAATAATATTGTACAATTACGCAAATGACGTCGATATCGTATCGTCGATATTCGAACCTACACATTATCAAAACCGCAATACTAATTAAAATAACAAAAAAACTAGTTATTTGGGGAAAAAATATAATTTTTTTAACAGCCTGCAACTCTTGTTTTTAAATTTAAATTTTTTAAAAGATATTCCTTTTTTGCGGGTTTTTACCACCCCAACAAATACTCCTCAGCACTTTTTTTATAAAAGAAACCCCCTCCCCAACATTAAAAAAAGGGAAATGAAATGATGACCCAACATCAAGGGAATGGATGAAAAACCTCCCTCGGGTCACTGGTCGGGAAAAAGCCTCGTTTTCCCCCCTCCGCCTCGTCCCGGACGCCCCCCTCCAGCCCGGTCTCACCTGGTGCAACAAACACACGAGGTAAAGCAAGTGTCATTACACAAAACCCAAAGCCGAAAAAATCAACACCAAAAATTTTGGGTGATCCTGCCCGAATTCCAATTTAGTAAGTTAAAACTAGGAAAAGGCCAAATCGGCTAGTTATTTAATTGGAGAAGGGTTGACAGGTTGGGAAAGCAAAGCAACATAAAAACAAAAACCCCCGCTAAAAGGGGCGGGGGGCGAAAAAACTTTTCCCCTGCTGATGACAACGGCAGCTAATTTAAAAGTTGTTAACTTAATCCACGACGAGTTTCGTCCTTCTGGATCATCGGGGGGAAGGTGGCCACTAAAAATCACAACACTAAAACAAAACCCCAAAACCTGTGGAGGGCCACCAAAAGTAAATCTCAGCATGTTTCATCATCACAATTTTCTTCACAACCATTTACTGGGGCACACAGTTCAGCACAGACTAAGGGGCTTCCCTCCCAATCTGGTGCCGGGAGAAAAAAACCCATGTCTTATCGGGATTCAAAACCGGGCCCCTTTGGCAAAAAAGGAAAACTGCCCCCTTTTTTTTGTTTGGCCAGGGTCCCCTCTTCTTCATTCTAAGAAAAAGGGTTAAGATACAAAGGGTGGAAAATCACAACACAGCACAACCAGTGAGGGGGGTTCCCCCCAGACTCTGGTGCTTGGGCGCAAAAACAACCATGCTAACCCCGGGTTTGAACAAACCCGTGGCAACGAAGAGGCTGCCCCACTAATTGTGACTGGATTCGAAAAAAAGAAAGGAAAAATACTAAAAATTTCAAGCTCTTGGGTATACACAGGCCACTCCTATACTAGCTCTTGGCTCAGGGCGCCCGGGAAATTTTTAGCAGGGGGGGGGAACAACCCCAATTTGAGTTTCGTTGGGGAAGACGGGGGGGGTTTTGGGGGGGAGAGCCCCCTACAATAGCGCCGAGGCGAATTTTTTAAAACAGGGTTTTTTTAATCATTTGGTGGGTTTTAGAAAAAAGTAGTGGGGCTGAATACGATCCGAAAAATTTTAATTTTTTTGCAGTGATATAGAAAGTAACAAAAAAACATTGTGTCTCAATTTTATACGGTTTTCAAAATAAGTTATGAGTTGAAAATGAAAAACACGTTTTAAAAAAAAAGCTATATTTTAATTGCATAAAATTATAATGAATGTGAGTTTTTATCATTTTTTTTTTTTCATAAACTGCAACTTGTAACTCTCTCCAGTTGCAATGCAATTAAATAAAAAAAAAAACAAAACACGTTCTTAAAGGCTACATCGACTAAAATATACTAGCCTACAAAACATAGAAACGATTCTTGTTAAATTTTTATTATTTATTTCAATAAATCATACAAAAATATCACATAACATAAATAATGGAAAAAGGCGTGATTGACTACACCCAAAAAGGAAAATGGGAAATTTCAATGCATTACAAAGAAGCCTACAAACATATCCAAATTTCTTTTTAAATAAAGAATAAATTTTTGGTAGGCCTACCGTGTTCTGGGGTCTATACTAAACTCTAAACGACATGCTAAGTTTCATCTAATTATCATTTTGTGCCGCTAGTACCAACTTAAAATACCGCCAAATTCAAAGGCAGCACCGGCACCGCTAACTTTGATGAAATAGCAAAAAACAAACAAACTAGCCAACACTCCGCTCCCGATCAGATCTTAAATATATTAATATTATTAATATTAAATTTTCAATTGAATTTCGGTTTCACGAAAAACATTAATGTATATGTAATAAACGCATATCGCCAGTTAAAATTAATTTTCCTGAAATCCAGGGGGGGGGCAAGCGCCCCCCCTTGCCCCCCCTCCCGGCGCCCATGTCTTGGCTGCAGATGACTTTGTGTACCAAGTATCCAGAAGGCACTTTATTTTATGTTAAACTCAATGACATAATATAAGCTAAGCGCTAGACACACAGTAAGGCCGTGGGGAGCATAACATTTAAGCTACCTTGAATAGGGAAAAACCCACCGCCGTCTAAATTTATCGTACCCTTAAATTTAACACCCTTTTGGGTGTTAAAAGGCGGTGTAAAATCAAAACCGCAAGATGGCGATTTCTCGATATTATTGAAGAAAAACAGTCTTTCTTCCGCAAATCTCTCAGTTACTCCGATTTCCGAACAAAGCAATTCAAGTTGATGGACTATCATACTATTGTCTATCTGCCCTCAAAACTAGTTATATTTGTGCGGAATGTGTGTCTGAACAAGGTCGTGCAGGTCTAGGGTTGCCTAGGAGAGGCCTAGGGCTTGCCAAACGTGTAATGTTAGCATTAATTGAATGTAGTCGTATAGCCTAATGGAAACTAAAGGCTTAAACTTTGTATTTAAATAATTTTCTTTATCTGGGCCTAGGCCGGGACGGTTTCTGGTTTGTTTTATAAAAGTAATGACATTTTTTCCCTCGTTTCACACATAGAAGAAAAATTTTAAAAATGTCCGCCATTTGTTTACGTATTTTTTTAAATCCCTGCGACGTTCAAATATCCACTGCACCTTAGTTCATTCAACTAGATGAAGTATCTATGTTGCAGTGAAGTGATTTTTTCCCTACCAAGAGGCTTCAAATTGTTACGCTAAACGCTCGGTTTTGGGAAAGGATAGGAGACTGAGCGGCTAGCGCTTTGCTACGCAAAGCTTATGTACGTCATTGGTTAAACTTATATTATTAAATAATGATCCGGTGTGCGGTGATAGACTTTTTTCTTGTTGTCTTCACTGGAGTTTGAGTGCTTTGGTTGTTATTGTGATCTGCTGTGAAATGTATTATTGGGAATTAATTTTTATTTAAAATATTAGTTTGAGAATCAGGTTTTTGGGAATGTAGCGTGCCACCATGTTGTTTTGAATATGAACTTCTGAAGCTAATTTATCATTCAAGGCTTTTGAGCATGGATACTACTATACCCTCCCCCTTAGATGTGCCACTCTCTATGGGCGAAATAAAGAAATCTTTGGAGGCCATTTTGAATCAGAGCAACGCCTAGCGGCTGGCCTGAGAACTTATTTAGGATAGGCGGTATATGCAGTGACCTACTATTTCTACTTTGGTAAATGCAGTCACCTACTATTTCTACTAAATATACCTTGGAATAAAATGTCGCTACAAAAATAGAACACATGTTTTGGTTACATATTTTATTGCAAATAGCGATTTAAATACACACACACAAAATTAAAATAATTACATAATCACCGAATCACGTAGAAATGACAAAACGCCTGCTTGTTGGCTTGTAGTGGGGGGGTCTTCCATCGTCTTGAGCTTTGAAAATGAAGACAAAGCAAAATGCACTGCAACAACCATGCAGTCTTTTTTAACATCTGATTGAAGAATCACGAGCCGTTTTTTTCTGAGGTGCTCTCGAGTAAATTGCGAAGTTTATTGTGAATCTTCTGCCAGCAATCTTTGACAATCTTTCTTCTTTTCTTGCTTGGTACATCAGGAGCGTCACTAGAGATTGGACATTGGGGGGGGCATACTTTCGTGGGAAAGGGACTAAGCACGGAGGGTATGGGGGGCAGAGCCCCCATAAATAGCGCCTCAGGCGAAAATTTGAAAATCAGGTTTTTTGAGTGCATTTGGTGCGTTTTTGAAAAAAAACGTTAGGTTGAAAAGCAATACCGAAACAGTGTAGTTTGGTGCCGTCAACTTGTTTTCTCGTCATGTCGAGCTTACATTCACAGCATTCATGGCAACATAATAACGTTTGATCATTTTTTAATTTAGCATAGCAGACACTTGGTTGTTACTGATGATTTCGGACAATACAAGGCAAGATTCAAATGATCGAATTTAGGGCGGGGCTCTGAGAGGCTTGTCCCTACATATTTTTTTCAATTACAAGGTAATTTTGATGCAATTCAGTGCGCTTAGAGCAGTCTTGATTTTTTCAAGACTGCTCTAAAATGCAGTTGAAAGCTATTTATTATGTTCTATTTATTTAAATTTATTTATTATTCAAACTGGACACAAATACAGCCATAGGACATTTTACATTGTGCATTATAAACATAATAACATTAATAAATAACTAATACTAAATTAAAACAAACATGATAACAGAGGAAATACGAATCGAAATACATGAATGCATGAACAATGAATGATAGGTCATAGCAAAAACAGAAAGAAAGAAAGAATAAAAATAAAAATAAAATTAAAATTAAATTAAAATTAAAATTAAAATTAAAATTAAAATTAAAATTAAAATTAAATAGCAAAATTAACCCTGGCTAACAAGGGGTTTTACGTTCGTTATGAACTCACGCTGGTTTGCAAAAATGTCTAGGGTGGGTGTGGCAAGTAAATTGTAGGTGAAGGGTAGCCGATAGAAGAGGGAGCGTTTGATGATTTCCAGGCGAGGAATAGGTAAATGAAACAGTTGATCGATCTGGTTAGGCGGGAAGGGACATGTAGGGAGAAAAAATTGATTAATGGAGGTCGAAGATTCCCATTAACGATTTTATGAAAAAACTTAAATCGCCAGAGAACGACGACTGGTTAAGGAGCATAAATTGAGAGAAGACATAATTTCAGGTTTTGAAGTGTTCTGAAAGTTTGTAACTAAAGAAAAAAAGACATAACACGATCCAACTTCTTCAGATTTGACGGAGCAGACATAGCCCAAATTACAGAACCATATTCAACGACGGGTAGCACACATGCAGTGAAGTAGGTTCGAAGGGCCATGACGTCACGAATTTCGGTGAAACGGTACATCATTCCAAGAAGACGCATGGCCCTGGAGGTGACTGTATCAATATGATCTACAAACAGTAGTTTCCCATCCACAGTCACTCCCAGGTCACGCTGCTTCTCAACACGCTGAATCACTTCACCACCCAATTGATAGCCATGGAGAAGGGGGACACGACGGAGAGTTATAGACAGTATTGAACATTTCCTGGGGTTCGGGATCATTTCCCAGTCAGAGCACCAGCGGAAAAAACAAGTCAAGTCCGCGTTGAAGCATGATTACATCACTTGCATCCCGAATGCGTTTCATGAGTTTGCAATCGTCAGCATACAACAGGAAGTCGCAAATCAGGAGTCAACGGAGTCTTGCATATCATCCATGAAGAGTGTGAAGAGGAGGGGCCCAAGGACACTTCCTTGGGGACCCCAGAGGTCACACTGACCCAACCGGATTCGACCCCAGAGATGACGACGCGTTGAAGACGTTTTTAAGGAAGCTGGCAATGACAGCAAGGAATTACCGTGAATTCCGAAGCGATGTTCGATCTTGTGCAATAGATGCCTGTGACTCACCGAATCGAAAGCTTTCGCAAAATCGATGAATGCAACATCGAGTTGCTCTCCGGCTTCCACAGCAGACATTGCCTCTTGTTGTAACATCACTAAGGGCCGGTATTACAATCAACAAATAAGAAAGTTATTGTAACAAATAAGCTAACTGTAGCAAATAGCGTTATTTCGGTCTTACAATCGACAAAGCACTATTCTTAAAATAGGAGCTGCTTATTTGTCGGATTCTTATTGGGAGGTGAACTGGCCGATAGCGCGCTATTCGATGAAAAAGGGTGTAAAAAAATTCATAAAACTGATTTAAAATAAAAATGAGATAAATAAATAAACAAAATGATTTTAACAACCATTTTAATTGATTATCTATCACGAAAACTGAAAATAAATAAATAATGAACATTATTTATTTATTATTATTATTTTTTAAAATTTCATTTTTATTGGGAAAATTTTTTCATCTTATATTCAGCCTAATAATCGGTTTTGGTTTATTTGGGATTAAGGACGCGTCAACCTTTTTGGTCATAATGCACCACTAGTGGGGTAGGAAGGGGGGGATGGGGGGGAACCCCCCCACTTGTTGGTTTGACCCCCCAGTGGGGAGTCAACCCAGGTATGGGTGTTATTTGCTAACTAATAGCTTGTTGGGTGTTTTTTAAAAGATTTTTACACAGTCGGCTTGCAAAAGGAAGTTTTTTGCTATAACATTTTTTAGAAAGATTCATTAGTGACGTGGTTTGCGAGACTAGACTAGCCATCTGATTTTAGACTAATACTCATTATATAATGTGGCAGTGTTTTCACTCCCAAGCAGATGTCGACCGATTTCGGTCAAGAAATCAATCTTCAATGCAATATTAGCTTCAAAATTAACCTTTATTCATAATTAAAATTCACCTGATAACGTGTTTTAGGCCACCTATCAAGGGCACCTGTAAAAAAATCTCGCCTGCGGTGAAAACCTCCTGCGGCGGGGGCTTCGCCCAGACCCCGCTTTGCCCACCCACACTCGTATTCAACTTTAGTGTCCCCCACCCCCCCCCCCCACTAAAAAATAGTTCCTATGCCACTGACCATTCACCCTAGGGGAAATATGGGGAGGAGGGGCCATGCTGGTCAAACCAGCCACGGTTAATGGCGGGAAGGGGGGTTTCTGACGTCGCGGGTCGTCACGTCTTGCCCATCGTTGTCGGGGAGATCGTCAAGGAAGGGAGGTTCCCCGACGACGATTTCCGAGCTCGCCTCTACTTCAGGTAGTAATATACTGACCCGCCCTCTTACTTGCTGATGTTTGCGAGGAAGACTCTTTCTCTGAATCGCCTTGTACGATTTGCAGAGCCATGCACTGGGCCAATTCTACCCATAGACGGTCATTAATTAATTAATAATTCGCTCTTTTTTTCAGTATACATTGTTGAATTGATTTAATTATGCATATTTTCCTCGTATATAGATTAAAAAGTAACTTCGTGACCTTATTTTAAAAAAAGTCTTATCACACCCAAAGCCAAATACTTTTGGGAAAGTGCTAGATGTAAAAAAATTACTTAACAATTTTAAATTTTTGAGTAATAAGAACCAACCCCGCCGTGGTAAACATATTATGTAATCAACGATCTGTAAATATGAGCTTCAAATTTTAGGCTCGCCTTGGGTGTAGGCTTACAGATGTAAAGAGCAAAATGTTGAGGGGGAAAATCTTTTTCGAGTAATTACAAGGAAAAGTTATAAAATTGACATTCGTCATTGATAAAAGTGAACACAATAATGAGGGATGAGTAAAAAAAAGTAAAAAAGTTTCACAGACGGGACTCGAACCGGCGCCTCTCGCGTGCAAAACTAGCACGCTAACCACTCGGCTAGCAGCGTCGGCAAGGGGCGTCCCGGGCTAGAGCGATACTCATTCAGCCCGGGGAGATATGCACGCTGACTAGAGTCGAGTGGGAAAAGCTTCACGATGACAATTAGGACACTTTCAATGCTTTTAAAACCTTCTCCAATATTTCTTGAATGTAATTCACAAACTGTATACAGCATTTGTTTTGCAATTACTGCTTATTTGGTATTAACATTCTCGAGGTGGCAGTTCTCGCGACGCGTGGGGCTATCCACTCGATCAGAATGTTCCAAATAGCTATTGGAGGATTAAACTTCCTTTGTAATACGCGAACTAGGTAGTAATTGGACGGATAGCTTATCCGACAGATAACTATTGTTTTCAGTTAACGTTTATTATTTTTTTGATTGTAATACCGGCCCTAAGTTGGGCTCACAGGAATTACCTGGTAGAAAACCGTGTTGAATATCCGACAGGTGTGGTAGTGTAAAAGTTAGGAGTCGCTGGTGAATAATTCTCTCACAAATCGTGGACAAATGGGAAGAAGTGAAATAGGTCTATAGTTATTAACATGTTTCTTGTCACCTGATTTAATATGGGGACCACGTTTGCCGTTTTCCAAAAATCCAAATTCGCCATTTTTTATTTGGGCTCGGAGAAAAGAAGGAAATGAAACACTTCACAATAATTGGATAAGCTAGCCAACAAAGCGAAGATTCCATTCTACCACATTGGAGAAAAAAAATCCGGAATGTTTTTTTTTATTCTTTTCTTCTGTATGTATTTTTGGTGGGTTTGTTTATACGATTCCGGCTAAACCGATACTCCAATTGCGATGAAATTTTCTGGAGGCCTTTGAAATCTCTGAACTTAGAACGGCCCCACGTTTTTGAGCGCAATCAAAAAATTATTTCTCATGAAAATCGCAATTTTACGATTGTTTTTCGGTTTTTAAAAAAATTCTTCAACTTATAACACCTGCATGCTTTTCCGATTGAATGATTTTTTTAAGATCCTTAATTTTATGAATTAAAGAATTTGTGTGAAATTTGAGCGCAATCGAAAAATTATGTCTGATGGAAATTTCAATTTTACGCTTTTTATCGATTTTTTAAAAGGGCTTCGACTTATAACGCCTACATGCTTTATCCGATTGTAATGATTTTTCCCAGAACATCAATTTTATTAATTAATATATTCGTGTGAAATTTGAGCGCAATCGAAAAAATTTTTTCTTATGACAATCGCAATTTTACGCTTTTTTCGAAATTTCTTCGACATATCTTACAAGCTTTATTCGATTGTAATGTAGTGTGTAATGTAATGTGCGCCACCTATCCATGTCGTCGTCGTAAAAATTAAAACAATATTACCAAGCGTGTCTCGCAGGCCATAACAATGAGAAACAAATCAATTTAAATACCATCTGCATATCACATGGCGCTCAATGCACAATTACGCTCATCCAACATGAAACCAAAAAAGCGTTTTGCGAAGTTTCCCAAGTTAGAAATTTTAAATTGTCGTGTGAATTTAAATTTAAAACTAGGGGCAAAAATTAACATAAACAATTTTTTTAAATCTCGTTCTTTAATACGAAAAACCCACCAGTACATATTTTTTTAAAAAAGTAATGATTTCAAATTTTTTTTTAAGTAGTGATAATTTCTCAAGTACAACGTGATGGGGGTTTTTAATAGAAAAAAAAAGAAAACAAAGTTTTTTTGGGGGGGGCGCAATTGCGATTGGGGGGGCACGCCCCCCCAAAAACCCCCCATGCGCCATGGGTACGATCGGCAGGGTGTTTTTGGGGTTTTGTGGGTCGTTGGTCTTTTGGGTTTGGATTGCTTTCCCTGCAAAGGTCCGGGTTCGATTCCCCCTAAAGTCAGAAGTTTTTTAAATTCTGATTGGACTTAAGTCCTCAGTTATGTTTAGGAGTTTTTTAAAAGGTGACTTTGGACCGTCCAGAACGAAACCATAATAAATTTCAGAGTTGTTCTGAAACGGCCTTTTTGATTCTGGCGGATCCGGGTGTTCGCATGTCCATACCACTGATTGCTATTTCCTATTAAAAATATCGATCTTTGGTTGGTTATCGCTCACTCGCGATTGCTCGGGGGCCCACAGGGTTGGGTTTGGGCGCTTTTATTTAAAATCCCCCCTAAATCAGTTTTATAACGAGTGGGGAGACTCCCAAATAAAATTTTTTTATTTATTTTTAAAGGGGAGGAGGCTAGCCAGCCTAGGCCTACGACGGGGCCCGCCACAAAATGAATTTTCCCGCATATACCTAACTTACTCGTCTTATAGCCCTTTCTCACCTTTTTTTTGGGCCTAAAAACACTTTCAATATGGTTGGGCTTTGGCCACATTGCAACGTTTTTTAAAAACCCAAAAATTTTTGCCTTGAAACAAACTTTCAAATGAAGTTGTGCGCGCCATGTGACTTTACGTGCGTTTCAAAAACTTTTTTTTTTGTCAATTTTTGAACTGACAAAATGACCAGTACGATAATCAAAGGGTCGAAAAAAAAGCGACGATACCTCTGGTCCCCTGGCCTAAAAACTAACTAGACTCGAAACATTTGAAGCCACTGCCACCGTTTTTTTCCATTGCATTTTCAAAACCCCTGCTTTTGAGTTCTTAAGTGAAAAAAGTTTTTTAAATCAACAAAAGGTTTTAAGGCTGTTCCAGACGCGGGGTGAAGTCCCCCAAAAAAAATTATTTCTTTTGTAATTATTTTTTATGTGTGTATATTATGGGACATAAAAGTCAAATTTTGGTTTTTTTTAAATTAATTGCAGGGTCCCGGGGTTTAAAGACTCTTTTTCATCATTGCGATAGAAAAAATACGGGTTCAAACCAACAAATTGGTGTGGGCCCTTTTGAGTGAAACTTCATGATTTCTTGAAAAAAACAGTTTTAATTTTTACAATGATACTAAACTGTGAATTTTTGGTACCCTACTTTTTTTCGTAATTTTTGGCAGATTTTAAATTTTGTCATTTCTACAAAGCCAATTCCCAAAAAAGTAATACTTTAAGGGATATGGCGAAATGCCTTCCAAGGCATTGCCATAAAAACGTTTTTAGACTTTTCAAGCGCAATTGATTTTCGGTGTATTTCAAAAGCTCCCGTTTTGGGAAAAAATTCCTCTCCGAGCTCGAACAGGGGAGAAAAATGCGCTCCTCGCGACTCGGCGGACGGAGTCAATTGTACAATCTCGCAAAAAAAACAAAACACAAACGCGGCACATGCCGTCGCAAGCAAGGGATTCGTCTTAAAGGGTCATATTGCCTTGTAAAGTACCCGCGTCGAAATTTCCCGTATTTGTATTTTTGTACTGCAGTCAATTCATTTTTGAAAACCTTAGTAAGTGAAACGTTTTTTATTTTTTTGAATAAAATATAGGTCAGCCCAATAAAAAAAACTCGGGGTAAAACCGGAAGCTCACCTCGCCCCTACCCATATAGACAACTATATTTGATGACCAAATGAGCCCCCTAATTAAACAGGACTTGTCTATTGAAAGTGTACGTTTGGCCAATGGGCATGCCCAGTCAAGCCCCCCTCTTTTCCGCATTTCACAAACTTTCCATTTACATACTTGCTTGTAGTTGACACATTAAAAAAAACATTTATAAATGTGAAAAAACCCTTTACTCAATCAAAAAATTTTTATTTAAATTAATCAAAAGAAAAACACAAAATATGCCGTCAAAATGTCAAAAAAATTAGCAAGTCACCAGTATGACAAACCTTGAAAAATTACTAATTTTTGCCGCCTCCTCAGCTGGTTGAATATCCAACTGTTGAAATTTAAATCAAGAAAACTAAAATCAAAAAAGAGTGGGGAAGCAACAAAGGGTTTAACACAAATTTAAAAAAAACAGTTTCAAATACAAAATAATGAACAAATTAATTACACAAATCAATACAAAAAATTTACCGTTTAGTAATATTAAAAATTCTCATCAAAAATTCTCCCAAAATTTTATAAGTCCTCAAGTTTTTAAAAAATTTATCAGCCTTTTTATAACGTTCGTAATCGAGATTTTTTATTTGTAGAAGTTTTGTTTTACCGTATTAGCGCGTCGCCGTTTTTTTGTAATGTGTTGAGTTTATTAGGGTAGATTTTTAGATTTGTAGCCTTTTTGGCTAGTGGGGTTTGGCCAGTCCCTGGTACCCGCATCCGTTCCACAAACCAAGAGTCCGAAAAAAGCGAAGCCCGAGTCCGGGCCCTCGCCCCGGGTTATGCCGGGGTAGCAGTTGAAGACGTCCCTCAGTTGTTCCTCTACGAAGATTTGACAAAAAGTTTTTGACAAAATGAGTGTTTTGATTTGGGCTGACGTCATGGTGCGGGTAAAGGGTGGGAATCGAGGGAAAATTTTGGGGGGAGAAAGCCTCGTTTTGATTTAGCTGCGGAGAAGTCATGCTCCCGGGGGTTTTCATAAGACCCCCAGTATGAAACCCGTGCTGAGAGTCGTGGAAATCCCAAAGTACCAACCCCCCGCGAAGATGGCGTATGCTTACCCCACTCGTGAAATATGTTTTCAATTGTTACCAATAGATAGCGCCGTATGTGTTGCGCGTGCGCAGTTAGCACTAGACAACATGTTTATTTCAATAATTCCATTACAAAGGCGGTGTTTTATTTAAACATCAATGGGCAGTGTTTTTTTTAAACATCATTGTTTTTGAACAGGCGTGTTTCAAGCATGGCATCTAGATGAAAATTTCTCTATGAGTTAGGCCAAGGATAATATTATCACTATGTTTGGAGTTAGACTAGTGATAAAACTATTTTAAGCAAAACTACAACTTTGTTTCTTCACGCCAGCATACAGTTTGGTAAGTATGATGTGCTCGTTGTAGACAAACCCAAGACTGTATAGTCTAGGCCCTACACTTCATTTGCCAAACCATTTTGTCGTGCCTACCCGTCTTATTGACTCTAATATGTAAATTGCTTTACCATCCACCTCTTTTACAATCAATATCTCGTACCCACCTACAAAGTTTGGTTACTTACTCGGCGTCACATTGTAACGACACATAGACTACATCTTCGTCTACAAGCAAGAGCGAACGTGCCTGCCCGACTTATGACTCTAATATGTAAAATGCTTGCCATCCACCTCTTTACAATGAATATCTCGCACCCACCCACAAAGAAGGTGGATGCAAACAATACTTTATACGTTGATACAACCTAGACCCTCACTCAATGGTCGTCATCACTGTCATTTAAGAAGGTGGATGCAAACATTACTTTATACGTTGAGACAACCCACACCCTCAATGTGAGACTCACTCACCATGAGATGCACAATGTCATACGAGATGGTAACTACGATAAGATGGTGACTACGAGATGCACAATGTAATACGAGATGGTGACTACGATATGCACAATATAATACGAGATGGTGTCTACGAATGCACAAAAAAATTTGATCAAATGAATATCTGGAGTCTAGACCCACTGTGCTGTCACACCGGTTAGCTAAATAAATTTTTAACAATGTGCAATTCTTGGCGCTCGTTTAGATCGACGCTTCTGAACCACTTTATACACTTATAACTTCGGGGTCCCTAGCGCAAAAGTAAGTGGGATGTGAGAAAAACGATCACGATCATCGCCTGAAAATAATTCTAAATGATAACTGACTTATTCTGGATACAATACATGTTTTGCAATAATTATTTAAAATAAAGACGTGCGTATTTCTGTCATTAAATGTTTCTCTGGAATAATAACTTTATTTGCAAAATTTTAAATTTAATACCCTGCTATTACGTATAGATAGGGCTACCATACGTCCGTTAAAGCCGGACATGTCCTCTTTTTTGATGTCTGTCCGGGCGGTTTTTTCAAAATAATGCAAATGTCCGGTTATTTCACCCAATTCCATGCAGAGGCGCATGCGCACCCTTCTGCCCCTCACTTACCATCCACCGACCGTAAACGCCGAATACGAGCAGCCGATCGTGTCCGAGCCGGTCCGAGCGTGTCACACAACACGCCAGGCTGTGCAGCAAGCAGTGTACTATCACGTGATTTAGTTACCATTTCCGTACGTTTCGTGCCTTGTGCCCACGGCGTACGGCGTACGTAGGAAGTGTTGCAGGCCTAGGCCACTTGTCTTAGTTTTGTCATAAAATGTAGTGTTCATTTAAAAAATAACCCCTCAATTTAAAAGGCATTGGCATCGCACCAACTGTCTTTCCTTGACCCTTGTTCAGATCGGTCTAAACGCCACCCTGACGGTAAAAATGTCTAAAAAAAAAATTGCCTCCGGCGGCTGGGACTCGCCCCCAGACCCCTTGTTGTCCGCGAATATCTGTGAGCGAAATGTCCTCTTTTCTGCTGAGACATTTATGGTAACCCTACGTATAGATATGTTTACATTCATAAGTGATGAAAATTACAATTAAACCAGACCAGATTGACAAAAAGCCAATAAATAGACATTTTAAATATAATAAAATGATAAAGGGCGAGTTTCTGCTACACTTGAAATGAACTAGTATGCGCTATTGTATCTGCACTTCAAAGCCAGCAATTTAATAATCAATCTACAAAGGTAGGTACCGCAGGTGTTTACCATTTATTAATAATATTATTTATAATTCCATTTCATTCCCTACATTAAACACTATATAATCAACAAGTGTAGCCCCTAGCCTATATATTGTTTTGTTGTATTCAAACTATTTATAACTCCATGTTGTATTGTTCTTTAATCTGATGCATTTTATTAGGGTATTCCTGGACCCATGTGTGCAATAATTGCATTTAGGAAAATCTTTCATAACTGCATTTTAAAGATTAAAAAACATTATCTTCTCTGCAAGTATTTTTGTATTTGTATTTTATATATTGCCATGTAGAAATAGAACTGAAGTGTGGTCATCTTTCTATTAGATTGGAAAATTATCTTGTTTATTCCAAAAGTGCACTCTAGAAGTTACGAAATTGTATATTGCCACTAAAAATTAACAATAGTATGAAAAAGATAACTGCCATACCGACCGTTCATGTTACCGGACGTGATAGTTATGTTCCCGAACTAAAGATAGCGTAGGCCTTCACTTTTCCACTAGTCAGGTAACAATACTTCCACCGCCTTCTCCCTATAAGAAACTTATCTTCCCCAACGAAGTGTATAATAGTATCCTTGCATAAGACATTCCATACTCACGCTTCTGTAATTTATGGCTCGGCTCGAAGCGATAGTGATGTCACTGGGTGATACATTTGTTGTTAGTTCAGCAATAGTGTCACAGTAATTGTAGATTTATGACCGCACGTGCAAGCTGGACTTGCGTTAATGTTTAAAGATAGTCCATTGCAGAAAAGTTTCCCACACTTTGATATTGTATCTGAGTCAATGGTTGAATTAATCACCGAGGTCACTCGCGCGTATATGCGTGCTATTACGTAGCACATCTGGCTGGTGCGACGGAGTTTTGATAAGATATGCGCGGAGAATAAACACTGACTTTGTTCATTATTTATGCACGCGTGGCTGATGAATTGGAATATAATAATAATAATAATAATAATATAATAATAATAATAATAATAATAACAATAAAATGAAATATTATTGTCTAAATAGTTATTGACTAAAATATTCGTTTTAATAAGTAAATTATGATTAATATTAATTAAATGAGTACACTTGAGTTGTCACAAATGTTTGGGAGAAGGGATTTTGATAAACACTGCCCTGATTTGAATTGACTAAAAGCCGACCTCGACTAGAAAGAAAAAACAATCGCTGTTTATTGAAGTTGAACCCTCAATTCAATTCAGCAATTCTTTACAGTGTGACACATTCTTTGCTAGGAAATGAGTGTCGTACTTATAAACTAGGAAGCTTCGCAAACGCCTTTTTAGGAACGCTGTTGGATGAGCGTAATTGTTTAAAAACGAAAAAGCGTAAAATTGCGATTTTCATGAGAAATAATTTTTCGATTACGCTCAAATTTCACACAAATTTCTTAATTCATAAAATAAAGGATCTAAAAAAAATCATAACAATCGGATAAAGCATGTAGATGTTATAAGTCAAAGAATTTTTTAAAAAATCGAAAAAAATCGTAAAATTGCGATTTTTTATGAGAAATAATGTTTCGATTGCGCTCAAAAACGTGGCAGTTCTAAGTTCAGAGATTTGAGGCCTCCAGAAAACTTTTTCATTTTGC